>JAUNZO010001035.1:0-100469 GCA_031894775.1 Chloris gayana
CTGAGTTGAGAGGTACCGGGAAACGTCGAGCAACAACAAAGCTTGATAATAACGGCATCGCGTACGTTAATAACCAAATATATATTTCTGTGCTGGTGAGCTCGATCCGTGTACCAGTCGTTTGCTTCTTGTCTTTCTTTTGAGTCCATCGAAAGTCACGCGACCCAACAAGATTGGGCAGTGCCATAGGATAGGTTCCTTTGCTTGCTTGTTGGAATAACGTAATTTAACGAAGGTGCGTTGCGTTTCCGATCGAGCGCCGCGGCGGGTTATTCTGGTGAGGTCGCCGGTGGCCACCTGACAACACGACGTTATAGGCTTCGCCGTCCGTTATTGCTCCCGTTGTTCATGAGCAGTCAGAGCTTGACAAGTCCAAGTTCCTGGCCGTTCCGTTGCGTCAGTGGGAAACGCTTACTGGGTCCAAAGCAGAGCACGTCTAAAAGATCGGAGGGGTGTCGGCTTCGGTTACGGCCTGTTCCGAGATGCGCCTAGCAGACTAGCGTAGCAGCCGCGGCACTCTGTCAGACAGGCAGGCTCAGGCGCAAGGTTGCGTCGAACCGAAATATAAAGGCCCTGTTTGCTTCCGTTTATAAGCGAAAATAAGCGATAATTTTATCAAAGACTTTGCTTATTTTCGCGGATTCTCGCTTCTCGTGACCACCGCTTCACAGATTTGAACTACAAGATTCGATAAGCGAGAAGAAAAAAATCCTCGCTTTTTAGACAATCTAAGTGTGATCCAGAAAATCGTGAACAAATAGGGCCAAAGCTGGGCAAGCGAAAATCGATTTTCGAGACGGAATCGTTCTGAGCATCGATTGATGGGACCCAGTTTCAGAACCAAAATAACATGTTTGCTCTTTTTCCTTGGACAGAAACTATGGGGTGGAGTCCAAAAGGTACTATTGATTGAATTTTTTATCCACTATGGTTCGCAATACGTTCAAGACTGCTTCTTTCCTTATTATCCTTTTCTTTTAAAAAAATATCAGACTGCATCTTTCTAGAAAGAAAGAAAAGAACGCGTCTTTATTCAAAAAAGCGTACTTCCCGGCGGCCAGTGGCTGGCGCACCCTTGACGCAGCTCGTGGATGCTGCCGTTGCTCGATTTCCGAGAGTTACTCTTGTTGGAGCATGCGTGATCTGAGCAAGGTTTGTATTCCACGATCAGCGTGTAACTGTTCCTCAGCGATACTAGTACGATACATACCACTGGTTTAGACACCGCGACCGTTTCCAGAGGATCGGAGGTCGGTGCGTGGATCTCCGCTTTTGCCATTGAGCGTAATGCGAGAAATTTGTGGCGGCTTCTGTATTAGACTATTACTGAACCGAACGCGGCTGCTGCTCGTCATCTGCCGCGCGCTAATAATAGAGATTGCTGGGACCTGAAGAAGATGCACGGTTGATGATGTGGATGCCTGCGCCTGCATCAGCCGTAGAATTGGCCTCCTGCTGTCCTGCAATCAATCGGCCCACTACACAACACAAGCAGCCCCCGGACGCAGGAGAGCGTATCAGCCACAGATGGAACGTATGGAAGTTATTTCTATTTCTAAAAAAAAAGAGGGAAAAAACTCTCGACGAGATAGAGATCCTGTCGTAGATCTCGATCGATCGCGTGCGCCTGATTCAATGTTGGGATCGCGACGCGCATCTTCACCTTCATTGTTGCCTGATGGTGGTGGTGGAACCATGTGCGAAATGTCCAACGAAAAGTTGACAGCCTCTTCAATCCTGACACTGCGTCCAACCGATGGCTTGATCTCGCCTCCGTAGCAGCATCAGCACATGGCACGAGCACGAGCGGCCTTTCCCAGCTGGTTAGCCACCGTGCACGAGCCCGTTCCAGTGGACGCCGCCTCTAGATTTCAACCGGGAAGGAGCTCGCTGGTTTCTGGCCGGCCCGCGGAGATGCTCGTGCCTAGATTCATCTCTGCTTTCTGTCGTTTCTTTATTTAGGACCGGGAGTATCTTGCTTACATTTCAAGGTTCCGCTCACGGTTAACGTCCCTGATCAATCTGTGGGAGCATCACCACAGTCCACCGCATAGCACGGCCGGGCCGGTGGTGTTGCTCCCTTGCTTCTCGCAGCAACCAATGTGTTTTCTCTTTGCTTTATTTCACTTGGGCCCAGAGCCCATGGACTGGCCAGGTTGCTTTAAGCCTGCAATGCACTATCTACCTCAGGTCCCCAAATGTTTCTATTTTTTTTTAAAAAAAAAAAAGGAGACTCCTCAGTCCTCAGGTCCCTGAATCCCCATCGATCTAGCTCAAGCACCAGCACAATCGTGGCAGAAAAGTGGAGCTGGGGTGTGGAAATGGTCAGCCCGCAGAGGCCCTACTTGTTTTCATCCTTCTGGGATTTTATACCTGGATAGACTTTCTCTTGTTTTTAGGCTTTTATTTTAAGTAAAACTGAACTATGAAAACGCAGGCCACCAAAACCTCATACTTGGAATACTTTATTTTTTTATTATTATTTATGCAATGAGTACTATCCAGTGATAAGAATAGCTCAAGCAAAACTTCTCTGTTATTCTTGATGTTACCGACAAGCTGGTTATATATTTTCAGATAGAATAAAATTCAAAAGACTGCTATTATTTTGACACATGCTACAGAAAACTACTTACTAACCTATAGTATAAGTTGCAGAATATACAACTATTTCAACACTATGTTGTGAAAAATTACAACTTTGTCACTGGTCTCACATAGTCACATCAGCCTTTGTAGTATATATCAGGCGAGCCTGCATTGTCAACGATCGTTCTGATGAGAAAGTTAAGGCCACCAGGAGTTGTAGTCCGCAACAAGGATCATAGTATTTGTAGTTTTTTTTTAAAAAAAATTATTCTTTGAGACAAATATAACTTAAAGTCAGTCTTGTTTGTATTGTTCTACATACACAAATAAATGAATGATGAAAAACTTAGCCTAGCATAAGTAGAAACAGTACCACTGTTTGCATGCAATCTGCTGGAGAAGAGAATGCATTTCTTAATGCAATGGATTTTGCAGGTTTCACTGCAGGATAGTCCTGGACAAAAGGGTGATCCATCAACTGGGCTGCAGGGGCACAAGATGTTGGATCGTGTTTCAAACAAAGCTGCAAGAAGCCTTTTCCTTCCTCAGAGAAATTGTATGAAATTTCAGGTATATCTTTACTGGTTGCAATATTAAATATTGCTGCCACCTGCAAGAATAGATTAGAGAACATTGACTCAGCACCATTCATCACGATTATGTGGAAATACAGCTGTTTAATGAAAACATAGCCCCTTGTACTGATGCCAAGGAGGTCTTGCCATTGCCATTTCAAAAATGGTACATCCTAAACTCCAAATGTCAACAGCTAAATTGTACCCTTTACTGTTCGTTATAACCTGCAGGTTTTTCCAATTGATTTAAGAACTTCACTAGGAGTATTATTATCCGTGACGAAGCAATGAAGTTTAGTGTCAAAAAGGAAAACAGTTCACCTCACGAGCTATCCAGTAAGGACTTCCCTTGAAAGAGCGTATTTCAGATTTCGGCAAAAGATGATATCTGTGTCAGCATAAAGTAATTAAAACTAAGTGGTTTGCAAGTTGAAAAACAAAGATACAAGAATATGTGCTTCTCCTGTCATCATTGTTATGGGTGATTCAGCTGGACACATAACATGGACCATTGACAACATTCCGTAAAATTACTTGCATCATAAAAAATTAGATGGGTACTCAGCATCATAAGAATTAGAACTTGCATCTTCTTTTATTCCTTTCTTCTCTAAGAGAATGTGGATCCTAATGCAACTAACCAGTAATTAACTCCAACAGGATTTTTTTCTCGAATGTGCAGGAGAGCTGCACATCATTTCATTAAGATAGAAAGAGTTGGGTCCCTACAAAGAAGGTCCCCGGTATTACAAGCACCTCAGAGGAGGCGCGCCACTCACTAGCATTAAACTAAACTCACATAGTGAAGAGTCTAGGACATCCACAAATGACATCCACATAGAACGAGGAATTAGAGCTAAAAACTAAGCTACTGTCAAGAGGAGCTTCTGAAGTTGCATGGCTCCTGCCACACTCCATATAGCCACCTCATTACTGATCACATTCAACACTGCCATGACGCTAGGTTGTGCGCCATTGAAAACACAATCGTTCCGATGCTTCCATAATTCCCAAGCCACGAGGATAATGAGAGAGTTTAGGCCTCTTCTCCAGTCCTTGGGAACTTGATACCGTGCCTTGCTCCACCAGCTAGAGAAGCGTCCAGCGGACGATTGCGGCTCCAAATGGAGAAGGTTGAGCTTCATCAGCACTAGGGACCAGACTTCTCTTGCGAATACGCAAGACACCAAAAGATGGTCGATGGTCTCTTCGTCTTGATCACAGAGAGGACAGGCGTGAGGGTGGGGCAGGTTGCGTCTTGCCAGCCTATATATCCGCCGTCCAGCAGCGACCATTTGTTGCTAACCACAAAAAGAACTTACAGCGCGGGGGTGCCCAGGACTTCCAGATTCTCTTCCAAGGTGCAAACCTGATAGCCCCGAGAAAGAAGGCTTCATAGGCGGACTTGCTGCTATATACCCCTGATTGGTGAAGCGCCATATATGCCGGTCTTGTACATCTTCTTGCAGCACCAAATTGTCGACTATGTCCCATACCTTGAGGTATTCTATCAGAATTTGCACTGTGAGCGGCCCTTGAATATCACGTACCCAAGTTCTGTTGGAGAGGCCATGTGCCACTGTTCTACCATTTGCCAATCTTTTGGGAATGATGCTGATGAGGTTGGGAGCGATCTCTCCGACAGTTTGACCATTCAGCCAACGGTCCTTCCAAAACTTCGTCCCCTGACCATCTCCAACCTGAGTGGCTACAGCAACCTCAAACATAGCTCTAGCATTTTTAGATACTTCAATCGGCAGTCCTTCCCATGGCCGAGAGCTGTCCGTTTTCTCGAGCCAAAGCCACCAAATCCGAAGGGCCCAACCTTGCAGCTCCAAACCATGAACACCCAGGCCCCCTTATTTGAGAGGCCGTTGTACACGATTCCAGGAAACCATGCAGCTGCCCCCGAGTGCCTTCTCTTGACCACACCATAGAAAACCCCGGAGCCATTTATTTATAGCTTTGATGGCCATTTTGGCAACTCAATGACAATCATGGAGTAGATCGGTATGGCAGCGAGCACATGTTTTACTGTTATTAGGCGGCCGGCTTTGTTCATCAAGGAGCCCTTCCAGCTAGGTAGGTTCTCGGCTACCTTATCAATAAGTGGCAAGATTTCCGCTCTAGTCAGTTTCCGGGTTGAGACCGGTAAACCAAGGTAGAAGCAGGGAAACTCCTTGATCTCACAGGGCAATAAATTAGCAATGCGACCAATGTCCTCCTCGCTGCAGCAGATCGGAGTCACAGAACTCTTTGTGATGTTGGTGTTCAGTCCAGAGGTATGGCCGAAAATTTTCAGGGGTTGACGAGTGAACTCAAGATCAGATGTAAGTGGCCGGAGAAATAAAACTGCATCATCCGCATAGAAGGAACTGCGGTGTTTCGCCTGAGGAACTGCTATTGGTTGGAGCAGTCCATCAAGAGATGCTTTTGTGACTAGAGAATTAAGGACATCCATCACAAGAATGAAGAGCATAGGGGACAGGGGGTCCCCTTGCCGAAGACCACGGTGATGGTGAATATAATCCCCTGGTTCTCCATTCAAAAACACTTGTGTTGATGAAGTTGACAGCAACAAACTCAGGAGGTTACACCAATTCCTTCCAAAACCAATGTGCTGCAGCAGCTCGAGGAGGAAGGACCAAGAAACTGAGTCAAAGGCCTTTGAAATGTCTAGTTTGAACTGGATTTTTTTTTAACAAAACTTCAACTGGAATTTTGAATTGCATAGTGTTCTGCTACTATTTTAGGGCCCACAACTTATTTGGGTAATTAACTGAAATTTTGATAACTTTACTATTAGGTCCAACAAGTATGTTTATACCTTTCATATCTCTGCCAAGAATAAGGTATGAAGTGATTATGCATTTTTGTCATATCTATGGACTAAGCAGATAGATTTACTATAAAAATACTACCTGTGGGCAGTGTTCCTCCAATGTAGGTAGGTTCATGGTGTGATCGTTTTATTGATAAAGCTTCCAGTTGTTCTATTGTTGAGGGACTGATGTCCTTTTTTTCTCACTCTGATTGTTCTGTGGTACGTATACCTTAAACAGGGCACTACAGAAATGGCAGATACTACGTTCACTCGCCTTGCGTCCAATAGTCTCAAGAAAAATATAAGCTTCTGTGTTGGTCAGTTTCCTTACAGGAGCAGAGAAACCAAAGTTTGTGGTTTTTAGCCTCAAATTTTCAAAAAATTATTCGATGAAAGTTGTACCGTTTACTGAAAAACATATAGAGAATTTCTATGAGATGTTTCTATCAATGTGTCTTGGGAAATTCTGTTTATAGCCTTCTGGTAACCCTGTTGGTGTTAACTAACTGCATGGATGACAAGCACATGAACAGGGGAAATCATGTTACTCGGATGTATGTGAGAAAACTCACCTAGGAGGATCCTGAAATGGTTTGGGACATCTTTTCTATTTTCCTGTTGTCAGTACCACAATTGTGACTAATTGGAGTTTAATTATTTTGGAGGAATGAATGGAATGGAATATATTGATTCTCTACTTCATATTTTCTTTCTTATTGCGAAATTAATGTGTTCCTACTTTGTTATCAAAAAACAAAAAAAATGTGTTCCTACTATATATTATCAAATACTATATATTCATCTTTCTTTTAGCTGGACGACCCGTATGTTGCTACGGGCGTAACAATCTTAATACATATTTGATTTAGGATAGCATGGCATTCATGACACACAGTAACCAATAATTACATAATTTATTTCAACAGTACTAGAAAAACAAAGGAAGCTTTAGCTGTTATTTTCAACAACAAAAGACCATGAAAATGGCAACACAAACCGACAGCCTCAATGCACATCAATACATGCATAAAGATAGTTACAATCACATAATTTATTTTTACAGTACATCAACATCCACTGTAATCTACTAAACAATGTATTCCCAGCAAGATCATAGGGAGTCACGCATGCATAAGCTAAACTGGTACTACTTCAAACACAATGACCTATGTGCTCCCACTGTTACCAATGTTCTCTACCAGATAGATCCACACCATAGTTATGCCCCAAATTAGAGTAATACCTACACGAACAACATATAAGAAAATAGTATATATACAGTACACTCATACAAGACTACAAGAGAGCACCTATATGAGCACTCATCTATAGAGTTATAAGAGCAATTTCATTCACGATTCTCATCGCAAAGATGAATCCATAGGATCAGGTGAGAAACTGAATTCATTGAACAATCAGCTCAGGTTCAGAAAGCTGAAAATACCAACAAACTATGGTAACAATATTTATGTTGTCTGACTACAATACAATACAAGTATATTGAGAGTCAATAGAAGCGTGTAAACTCCAATGTACTGTAAATTCAGAGTATCTTACTATTTTGAGATTGAATTCTCTCAACCCGAGCAAGAGTGGACACGCCATGACTTCCTTCTCAAAGCAGACCTTGGTCCCGGTGCACCAGCACCCAACCGAAGGTTCCTGCAACAAAATAAAAATCAAATAACAAATAGGAAACCTATGTTTGAACTTTTGATGCACAAGTTTTAAGTTCTGCCACTACACTCACAAAGAACCTCCTATTGATTCCAGCTATCTTGTAATATCATATATCTAGAACGGCGTCAGCTATATTTTTTAAGAAAATTCAAAAAATAAACAAAAAGAGCTCAAAAAGACCAAATATTCCGGTATCACATGAGCTGAAAAAGAATTTGACCAAATGGCGTTCGACAACATTTTAAGAACCACATAGCACATCATAGCACATTTAGACGGACAATGAGGTAAGATCAATATTGCACATTGAAATGTTCAACAACATGGATGCCTACGACAACCAGTCCATGGTAACTGCTTACACCATACCAAACTGGTTTAACTTCCATGCTGCACCACAACTAAAAAGGCAAATTTACATGTATGAATCATTTCAATAGTTGTAAAGCACTAAAAGATGTTTTTTGGTTCAAATTTATCCAGAAACTGGAACATAAACATTTGCAAAAAGAGTCATGGTTATATTATATGGAGAAGGAAGCAAACTGACCGTGCATGCTTGTGAGCTGATAAAATGTTGCCTGTGAGCTGATAAAGAAAATATTTTCTGCTTGCAGGAAAGAAGCGTCACCCGTAACCCTTGCCGAATTCAGACTTCCATTCACATGCCCAGCAACAGTGAATCCACCAAATATATCACCTGTCACCGCTAGTTAATCTTCGAGCAAGCAGTCTTTTCGGCCAGCAACGGGTGAATGGGTGGCACAGAAACATCTTCATTCGCTTATTGCTCCATAATAAAAAATCAATAAAAAGAAGCAAAGCTGGCTACATGCGTGAAGCCAGGCAGCCGCCGCCTCCTCTTGCCCTAGCCGCCAGAGAAGCCGCCGCCTCTTCCACCGCCTTTGGCCCCCTCCCTTCATCCCTCCGGCGATCTGCCGAGGGTCGAAGGGAGTGGGGGTCCCATCTCTCCAATAATTTAATCTAGATCGAGTCTTAAATTAGGGTTGAGTTCTTCCTATGCCAAGAATTTTGGTATTGGGGGTTTGTTTCCTCCTCTTCTTTTCCGGCGACAGCGAAGATGAAGGATGGATTTGGTCTCTCCATGGCGGCTCCGATGAAGGTGGCTATGGCGACGTCAACAGCTTCATGACGACATGGAGAATTAGGTTTCCGGACGGCGACACGGAGGCGCGATGATGTCGCCGCCATGGAATAAAATTCTCCGGGTCCTTCTCCGTTTTGTCGTGATTAGATCCAATCACGATGGAGGCCTAGTGAGAACTTTGGGTCTACTTTCTCTTCTTCTTCAGTGGTAGAAGTAAGGAGGGAGACTTGAGAAAGAAGATAATGCTCAATTTCACCTACATGAATGTTGGCTGCCATTCATTGGGATGTGACACTACTTCTGGTTGAGCCGTCTATGACACACCAAGTCCACTTGCCTGTGCAGTCATCCATACGGACCATCACACGGGTTTAGAATTGAGTTTTGGAGCTACATGTTGAGTGCTATCGGTTGTAATCTCTTTGATTTACAGAGCGCTTGTAATTTGAGTATGTACTCAACTTTATATTAATATAATTCTTCTTTCGACTAAAAAAAATCAATAACAAAAATGGCACTACATACAGAAATTTCCACGGTTATTACACAATGTATCAATAGTTAGTCAATTGAGAGGAACTATTAAAGGCGGTTAATGATTGAAAGAAATTTTTTAGCACAGGAACCGGTGAACTTACTGGTCTTCATGCATGTCCAGGGCTTGCCTAAGGAGCCTGGGATATCCTCTCAAGTGAGGTCACAACATCTACATACTGAAAGGTCACATACAACCTGGGCAAAACATTTCCTTGTTTGAATGGTAAAATCAGAACAATTAAAAAATACGTTAAGGTTATTACCTTCTAGAAAACCATTCCTGCATTATGACAAACAAATTTGTAGTAATATATATTTGGATATGAGCATTATTTATTTGATTCTTCATGCCTAATATCTATTATTATTATTTTTGCATTTCTAATAACATTTATATATATTTACATGGTTAGTATGAATTGAAAATTACACCCGGCAATACACGGGCACTCGGCTATATAACTCGAAAATAACCATCTCTAATCAAATACTTAGCCAGATACAAGAACTATCACATGAAAAGCAAACTGTAATATAGGCCAAGCAAGAACATCATTTTTTTCATGCCAGAAACATATATCTTACATAAAAGTGCTGACACAGGGTGCCAAACTACAGATGCAATTCAATGAACCACAAAGCACTAACATTTCCGAAAATTGCATCCATGTGAATGCTACTAGGCGGTAACTACACCACGATAACAATCTGGTTCACCTATTAGACTAGAAATGACAAGTAGATGAAACCATCCATATCAGAGCTAGTAAATCCAGATGATCTTGCAATCACAGACAGGCTCTGATAACTGGCTGATGCCTCCCCCAAATGCCAAAAGCTATTAGTATCAACCACATGAACTGGATAACCAGTGAAGCCTGAGATAAGCCTACTGGCGCTCAATCTGAATGGTCACATGACTAATGTTATACTCTTTCTTGATATATTCAATGACCTTATCAAGTATCTGATCAGCATCCGCATCCCGCGCAATTGTTACATGGCAAGCCAAGAGCACCTTCCCTACTGTAATAGCCCATATATGCAGCTCGTGGACGGCAACCACACCATCCATCTCGCAGAGCCCCCTCTCAAGCCTAGTTGCATCAATCTCGCGTGGAGTGCTCTCCATCAGAACTTCAAGTATGTTCCGCAACATCCTGATTGTGGTGAAAAGCACAATCACAGAGAAGATCAGAGTGCAGATGAGATCAATGATCTTCCACTCAGGCTTGTACCAGATGATAGCCCCTCCAATCATCACACCGAGACTCTGGATGGAATCTCCAAGCACATGAAGATAGGCACTGTGTACATTGATGTTGCGTCGAGGCTTCTTAGCAGCCTTGGCACTTGACTGGGTACTCTCGCAGTTAGCTTCATGCTTCAGCAGTGGTTCCTCCACGTCATGTTGTTCTCCGGAGCTTGAATGGTCGTGATGATGGGTAGTAACAGTAATAGAACTGGTATGGCAATGCTCATGGTGATGTGTATGGCCATGATCTTGTTCTTCATGATGGGAATGGTTATCACCTGAGTCACCGTGACTATGGCCATGTGAATGTCCATGCCCATGGTCATGTCCATGGCTGTGCCCGTGTCCATGCCCATGGTCATGACCAAGCAAAACAGCCATTATGATGTTGACAAACAATCCAAAAGCTGATACGGCAAACATGAGGGAACCCTGAACCTCGCCGCTCTCATTGATGAGCCTTACAACTGCTTCATACACTAATATCCCAGCAAGGAGCCATATAAGCTGAATGGAGACCAATGCACCAAGAATCTCGATCCGAAAGAACCCATATGACTGCCGGGGTGTTGCTTCCCATCCAGCTGCCCAAAGTGAGAATAACGAGATGGCAAATGCAGCAACATCAGAAAGAAGGTGGGCAGCATCAGTTAATATTGCAAGACTATTTGCTTCGATGCCTCCAACCACTTCGACTGTCATGAATATAACACAAAGGATGACAGCAATCAGGAGCTTCCTCATGGATGCAAATCTCTCCTTTGAATCTTTTGATGCGTTACTTGTGTCAGAAAAATCACATGGTGCACCTTTGCAAACTTTGCTCCCTGCTCCCCCGGAACCTGATGGTGAGATGTCCATTATCACTTCATCAATCTGTGTAGGCATTAGATTGCGGGTATCCATCTGTAAGAACATCCAAGAGAATATGCAATTGTAAAACTGTGATACATGTACCATTCAAATACCATGTATTTTAAAAAGAAAATATTACACATAATTCGAACTGAGCTAATGCAGAAGTGAAGAGACAAGCAACTTGTCAGGCACGGAGGAAATTAAAACAGAAGTTTGCAGAATTTCACCAAAAATAAAAATCCGATTCACATGGAAAAAGGTAAAAGAAACCGTAACATCAATTTGTATGAACAGTGGACAGGGCATAATCCTTACATAATAATAAATAGGCTCAGCATTGAGCCACATGTATGACAATTTTATACAAATGCACATATGTATCATACCCCTAGTTGATAAAAAACACTACAAGTAATGAAATAGAGAACTACCAGAAACGGTATCATAACCTGGTTATAGAATGACAAAATTTATGAATGAATAAACTGCATATCAGATTTTCTTTCATTTCCTTCCCTCCTCAACAAGTTTCAATTGCAAGTATGAATTCAACTAAACATTCAGTTCACACTTCCCAGAAATCATCCTAGTAGAAGATTGGAGCAGGTGTAATAACCCCCTATGCGGGTGGCCAAGGATGCTAGTATACATTACATTCTCAAAACAAATCAGACATAAACCTCAAAAACAATAATCATACCATCAGTAAGTATGCATGCACAGGGTAAAACTGTTTCCCAAAACCGTAAAAGGAAAACTCAAGTTGGAAGTAGAAAGAAAGGCAATCAGCAGATGAAGGATTCAGTATAAAGCTGTTTCCACAACCCAAGAATCCCTCTAACCAAGCTTAAGGGGTAAAAGAAAACGCAAGGTTGTCTGGAATGAACCGGGGGTACTTGTACACACTACCTGGGATGAATCATAGGAATGTTGTCAAACAATCAATCATAAAGACATTGGAATCGACACGACATAAAAAGGCCAGACCCGACAGCACGGCACCGCAGTGATAAACGAATGACTGGAATCAATGCATCCTACTCGATCGAGCCGCTCGCGGACAAGGGGTAGGCCTGGCTAGCACCTGCAAAAAGTCAACAACAGGACGCAGTGCAATTGAGGTCCCGGTGGAAAGAAGAATAAACCCAAGGCTGAAACGAACAAGTCGATCCCCCTCCCTTTCTTAATACGGCGAAAGCGACTGCGCAATTGGGTCATCAACCACCGCGTGTTTGTCCGATCGAGAGGACGAAAGATTCGTTTTTTTTATGCCCCGGCAGCGCCCATCCCTATCACGGAATCGCACTCGCCCGTCCAATCCAAACCGAATTCCAAAACATTCCGGCCGGGCGGCAGCGTGGAATGTGCTGCCGCCCTTCCCTGGACGGGAACCGGGCGCACGGCACCACCCCCATTGAACGGTTGCGGCGAGGGCACGCGCAACAGATCCGGCGTTCCCTTTTCATTCAGTTCCGCCGGATTAGAAAGAACGGATGGGGAGAGGGTGAAGGCGCGTACCGTGGTGGCAGCGAGATCGTCCTCTCGGAACCGCCGTTCGCCGAGAGGGTAGGGAGGCTCCCCGTCTGCGGCGGCGACGGCGTGGAGGAGCCGGCGGATTGGCGAGTCACGGGTGGGTTGAGTTGGGTGAAGCGAGTACGGCGCGGCGGGGCACGGGTGAAAGCGCCCTCGGGAGGGGAGGCGAGGCGAGGCGAGAGAAGGGTGGGTTGGAGGACGGCGGTTATATGTGCTCTGCTCTGGTCGTGGCGTGGCGGCGTGGCGAGCGGGGTGGAAGGGCGCGAGAGACACGGATAGGAGCCGAGGGGCTGTTCCGTAAATTTCCGCCCTACGACCACGGGCCACGTGGCCGGCCGCGGTCCGACGTGGGGACGTCTTCGAGTTCCGTTCTGATCGCGCGAGCACGGACCGTCACAGTCAACGGAAGAGTTCAAATTCGAACGGGCCATATTGTCTTCATCCCGAGAAAAGTAACCATAGGAGTAATTACTACTTATGGTAATATCTGCCATACTATTATTCTATAAATAGTTTATTTAAAACAGATTTAAGGTTGTGCGTTTGTAGAGACATCTGTAACGTTCAGTGTAATGCACCAGAAACGTTAGTCCAATCACAATAAAATGTCATGATAGTGTTATGAACATTAAATTTCTTGACATAGCGTAAGAAAGAAGAGTGGGGTGTCTTTTAACTTGATTTTAAGGTAGAAACGGAGAGACGGTAATTATTTCTGGACATAACACACCAAACTCTGTTGCAGATTGGTTAGAAAAGAAAGACTGTGTTGCACATAGACACGTTATTTTCTTCGCAAAAAAAGTAGTAACAAAAGAGACACGTTATGTGTCGCATCACACACGTTCAAGATGGCAAAGCTTACAACCAAAAAAGTTCCAACTTAAAGTCATGAGCCAAAAATTGGAAGACATATGAATAAACAAACGTTTCTTTTATCAAGGACGGGATGGGTGAAAAGGATCCATTGCTTCCTTTAATGCTTTGTCGCTTTCTTGTAGTGGAGGACTAACTAGGACAGTTTCCTACGATGAGTTGATGACATAACTAGCCAGGCCTTCTTTGCAACTTAGGATTTCAAAAGGATAGAAATAGGAAAATTGTAGGAATTGAGTTCGACATCAATTGCTATTTTACAGGAATTGAAAATCCAGAAAAATTTTCTAGCATGTGTTTGGTTGTGACACGGTAAAAACACCGAAATTCGAAGAGAGAGATAGGCTCACAGGAATTTAACAAGAGGTTGGATCTCTTGCTTATTTTCCTTCAAAACTTGCATGGAGAAAAGCATTTCATAAGAGTTTTAAAGGTTTTGATAGGATTGAATCCTACATTGCAATGGCTCTCATAAGAATTTTTCCAGTAGGGATTGAATCCGACAAAATTCCTATACTTTTCCTCCATTCCAAAGGATGACTAAAAGGGCTAGTTACAGGATTAGCAATTTTTTTCGATCTTGTCTAATGCCATCAAAGGGCTAGTTACTCATACCTAGCCTAATACTCCCTCCATCTCAGTTTATTTGTCATTTTAGCTTTGTTTTTGTGTGACCACGTTTATAGCATATTCTATGAATCTGGACCGTCGTTATGTCCAAATTCATAGGATTTTTTATTAACCTAATTGAGAGCTAAAAGTCCAAATTCATAAAAAATTTTGTTAACCTGATTAAGAACTAAAATGTTAAATATTTTGGATGGGACGGAGGGAGTACCTACCGTATTGCTGCTACTACCGTGCTCCCGTCGTCCGGAGCTTAGCAACTGTTTTGACCTAGCCTGTCCCTGTTGTATCCCTCATCCTACTTGTGCACATAAATCTGGGATGCCGATGTATTTCCCATTCATTTTTTTAAGGCAGAGTTGAGGTCGTCATGTTGCCTATATCCTAGTTTTTGTCAAAGAAAAAAAGAGTATCAGCTTGTTTAAACAAGACGGTAAAAAAAATCAAGCATCGTGGTAAATTTCTTTCAAATATTCAAACCCAATACGTTGCAATCAATCAAAGCTTGAGTTTGTTAACTGCACACAGCCCAATAGAACCGAAGTTCTTTGTTGCAAATGGCCACATTTTACGCATCCCTATCTGGACAATGCTAATGTGACACACATATTTAACAGGCAGAGGTTAATAGAGCTCACTCGATCTAGGTCAAAAGTCATGCAGTCATAATATAGGAATTAAAGAAAAGATGGACATTAACAGATCATCATTATTGCCAGTTGTTTGTCACTCTCTAGTGGAGATCTTGATGGATTTATATGCGTTGTTTGTCATTTTGGAAACTATGAGGATTTTTGTTGCAGCATTCTGGAACTGGTCACACCATTATTTCAATATTGACAATGACACCAACACGACATCAATTGGATAATCTTGAAACTCTATTGAGTGGGCCCTAAATTCCCCAGAACAACTCTGACAAAGAAAGCTACATTTGAAAATATCAACTGTAGACTTGAAATGCATTATAAGGCTGACTCCAACAATAGCAGGTAAATTGGAGAGCCAAAACTATATCTGCCTCACATGTACAGTGCTAAGAGAGCAATCCATTTTTTGCTATCTCCAACAACAGGAGGCAAACTAGACAAGCAGCTCAGGAGCGGCGGCGCGGGGAGGGAGCGGCGGGGCGTGCTCGTCCGCAGGACCGCGGGGGAGGAGCTCCGGCGCTCTGCTCGGCCGTGGGGGAGGAGCTCCGACGGCACGCTCGTCCGTAGGACCGTGGGGGAGGAGCTCCGGTGGCGCTCTACTCCGACGGCGCGCTCCGGCGGCGTGCTCGTCCGCGGGACCGCGGGGAGGAGCTCCGGCGCTCTGCTCCGACGACGCGCTAGTCCGCAGGGCCGTGGGGGACGAGCTCCGGCGGCACGCTCGTCCGTAGGACCGTGGGGGAGGAGCTCCGGTGGCGCTCTGTTCCGACGGCGGCCGTGAGGGGAGGAGCTCCGGCGTCGCGCTCGTCCGCGAAGCCGCAAGGGGAGGAGGTCCGGTGGCAGCGGTGCGGGCCACGTGGAGGCGTCGGATTCGCCCGAGCAAATGCATCCGTGGAGAGAGGGATTGTAATTTTGGCTTTCCTCTCTCCTCCAATGCAAAATAGATTCCCCTTTGGCTCTCCTTGTTGGAGACGATTTTAGCATGCACAGTAGCTCCTAGTGAGGCAAAAATACATTTGGCTACCCTTGTTGAAGTCAGTCTAAGGTGAGTTTTTGTTTGAGAACAACAGGTGGGCTCACTTGACACTAGTGAGGCAGAGGCAGTAATATAGCGGTATGTGAAGATCAAAAGTACTTTTCTTACAAGAGACCAAGAAATAACCAAAAGCTGATTTGTTCTCTATAAATCATCATAGATCATCTCTGCCACATCTCCTTCGTATACCAGCATTCGAAAAATCTGCATAGGTTGATCTTCAGTCCGCGTTGTTAGGGTATGTTTGTAGGTCGATTGAGAGTTATCCTCCTCTATAGTTTTAAATGTTCCTGTTGCTTAACTCTGCTGTAAAATCTCTCGGACTGTTCTTTGTTTCAAGACAAAAAGACTGACTATATAAGACAATTTCTGATACCATTGGGATTGTATGCTTCTTGCTTCATATTCGAAGGAGACTTCTATTTTCTTTTATCCTTAATCTAGAATCAAGTTATTTACTTACTTCACTATTGACTATTGAAACTATGGCTTACTTCACCACTGATGAAATCGTGGCTTACCAGCTACCGAGGGAAAGGGGTAGGTTCAAAGGTGACGGTAATCCGTGATTGAATATTCGTTGCCAGTTGTATTCAGGAATGTAATACTCCCTCCGTTAATAAGAATTTGTCGACTTTTTGATTTCTCGTTTGACCATTCGTCTTATTCAAAATATTTATGTAAATACAAAATTAAAGAACACATATTTAAAACATATCTAGGAATAAAGTATATTATAATAAAATAAATAAAATTTTAATAAACTTTTTTAATAAGACGAATGGTCAAATATAAGATCTCAACGTTAACAAATACTTATATTTCTGGACGGAGGGAGTATATTAACAGGACACATACGTGTGTCATTGTCCTGTGGAAAAAACAGGCAAGTAATGGCAGACATGTTTTGTCCTAACGCTAGCAACAACCTGTTTGTGCCTTCTTTCATGAGTATAATAATCACATCTGGACCATGCAATGTTTTGATTAATTTAGTGTTACTGTTATCAGGAGATATTTTCTTTTTTTATTTGGCATGTATATTTCAAGTAGTACTACCAATTACCACCGGTGCGTTTTGTAGGTGATGAAGGCAAAGAAAATGGTCTTTATAGTTCGCAGTTATCATACAATATTATTTCTTTAGAGATTGGGAAAAAATTGTAGGAGTTTTTGTCCAAAATAATGGTCATTATTTTTTCACAACTAATGGTAGTCAATTTTTAGTGTATTTAACACAAAATTTTATAAATAAAAAATATTAAATTTTAATGTAATTACTAAACTACCCTTCAACTAATGGTCATTAGTTGAGAAAAAATAATGGTCATTATTTTGGACTAGCCTTCACCCCGTGAGGGGTTATAGCCATCTTATATAGCAAAAGTTGCAGCACCTCTGTCTGTCCAAACTCACACACAATGAAAACTACAAAAGGAAGAGGAGCACCAACCTAGTTTGAATGTTTATCAGACAATAGTTTGAGGATGCTGTTACAAGTTCATAACAGTTGGCTTGTGCCGTTGTCCCCCATGAAACTACTACTACTACACTTGTGGCATTTACCAAAGTTCAGGTAGGCTGGCCTACTGTGGCTTCCTCCAAAAATATGCAGGTCTCTTAAATTCATGAACTAAAACTGGCAGAGTTATCTCCTAAATTGTGGCATGTAGTTATGGGATGAATTCCTACCAACTTACTTCTGATAACATTGAAGACCCATACACGCTTACACTGAATATTGCTACTATGCTTTGATCCTTGACAGTGCAATTTGTTTTCTCCTTAGAATTGTCTAGCAGACCAGCAATATCATACTATCTTTTATAAATTCAGGATATTAGACGAGTGAGATCAAATCTCCCAGCCAACTATTATGAACTTGTGATAGTTTCTTTCAGTCCAGTAGTGCCGTATGATCATACTCTTTCTAAAATTATGCGCATACTTTCAGTGGGTCAGCAGTTCAGAAGGCACATTTCTTAGTAGTATAAGAATGACACCTAAAGTGTCTCAAACAGAATAGTGAACGGTCTTGTATACTGATCAAACTGAATGAAACGGTTCAACTATAAATTTCAGTCAATACAGATTAGATACAAGGATGTGGTAGATTGATCCCATACTCATAGTCCTACAGCCTATGTGAAAACAAAAAGATGTCGATAATTCTGAACAGGATGGCAACCATGCATAGTTCAGATATGAGAACTGAGACAACAAAATTGATTCAGAGGGAATACCGAGTTCTCTTCAAAAAACAAAAAGGAGGGAATAGCAATAGATGAAAAACTCTGACTCAATTCTCGATGTTAGACAAAACATGTTGCATTGAGCCTTGAGGGTGATGTAGCTACATCTTGAACTTTGGTTTAATTGAACTTTTAACAGTCTGCGTTCTGACGATTAATATGAAAGGCAGTTATAGTGGACTACAATTAGCTGAGCAATACCTTAATTTTATTTGATTTCTCCCTTGCAACTCCATCCATCCCACTCCAACCATTTTTGTGGTCCCCAATTCCCATCTGATTCCAATGCACTGTGACATTCTGAACAAGTCAAGGATTCAAGGCTGATTATCCCTCCCCATCACTCTGAATTCTCGCAGAGTTCTATGTGGCGATTTGGACAATAGGAAACTCATTTTACGGTGGTCAAAGCCTCCATCTTCTTCTCGCAAAAAAAAAGAGCCTCGATCTCCAAACTCCGAGAGTATTCGCTCCAACATCTCATGCATGGCTCCGCTCACGGTTATTTGATGAACGTTTTGATCAATATGCAGTACGCGTACGCGCCTCTCAACTAGCCACGCAGCGTCGCAGTGGAGCATTACCATAGCATATCGGCCGGGCCGGTGGTGAAGTTTTGTCCGACGTGTTTTCGTACGCTGCTGCTCCCTTCCTTTACTCTACTTCCCGCCATCCTGGCAACAAATAATGTGTTTTCAACCAGTCTAGGCTTTAAACCTGAAAAAAAAGGCCTTTACCCTTTGATTAAGCCTGGAACGCTCGAATTCAACTGGGCCTAGAGCCACTTTAACCTTTGATTAAGCCTGGAACGCTCGAATTCAGTTGGGCCTAGAGCCCATGGACAGGCCAGGTTGCGTTGAGCCTGCAATGCACTATCCAGCATACTTTACCTGCCTGGTTGCCTGCTCAGCCACAAATAATCAAAATCCAACTCCACTCTAAACTCTCGAGATTTTCGTCCAAATTTAGCAACCAACAAAAAAAAATGTAGTCCA
This sequence comes from Chloris gayana, assembly GCA_031894775.1. Taxonomy (NCBI): domain Eukaryota; kingdom Viridiplantae; phylum Streptophyta; class Magnoliopsida; order Poales; family Poaceae; genus Chloris; species Chloris gayana. Next base: position 19,393 of record JAUNZO010001035.1, read on the forward strand.
GGATCACAGGCTGGCTGCTGCTGACTGGAATTTGGCAATAATTTTTTTAGATAAAAGGCCTGAAGGTCCTGCTTTGATTGAAAGCATAGATTATTTGGCTGGGGTTAGCATACAAAAGGCGTTGTCTGAAACATTCATGGAGGGCACGCAGGCACTTATGGTTCTACTGAAACTTAACAGGAAAACACCGAATTATGCAATAATAGATCAGTTCCTGTGTGCCTGGTGATGTACACGTCGATCCGATGGATGGTGTGGCGTGGTGATTGCATTGTTTAGGTGGGCAGGGGCGCTTCTTCGTCGGGTAAATACATCTTGGTCTGTTTCTTATTACGTACGCCGCACGTGGTACATTGCACTGCCGAATCAAGTCTCTTTCTCGGTTCTTCTCCCCGTCCCCACTGCATCTTTCTGCATTCGGAGAACACCACGTGCTTGAGAGTTACACAGTTTCCGTTTCCGTTTAAAAATAATGGAAAGAGTGTTGGTGGCTCCACCAGCAAGGTGTGCTTTCCTGCCACGGAATGATTTGCAAACAACAACACTAAGGATGTGTTTGATCCTCTAGTTGGTTAAAATTTAGTCAATTAAAATTTAGTCATCTAAAGTTTAGCCAATTAAAGTTTAGAAGATGTATGTTTGGATCTATGACTAAAGTCCTTGACTAATAAAAAAGTAGACATGTCTAATCTTCTGTAAATGTTTCTCCACCTATATTTTTTCTATCCCTAATATGTGATGCGGGGTACTTTTGACTTTTTTTTGCCTTTATCCAAAATTTAGAAGAGTTTAGCAAGATTGAGGTGACTAGTGGTCTAAAATTTAGGAGGTAGCTTGGCTTAAGTTTAGAAAATTTTAGGAGGTCATGTTTGAAAAAAAGTAGGTAAAGTTTAGTCAGCTAAAATTTAGAAGATAGATCCAAACATAACCCAATTCAACAGAAAATCTTGATAAACACTGTTTGGTACGTGTAAAAATGAGCAGGCCAGGGGTCGTTGGCCCCATGAATCTTCACCACTACGGTAGTGGTGTTACCAAGACGAAATGAAAATGCAGAATGCAAATGGAGCATATAAACTATACTCCCTCCGTTCTTAAATTGTTGTCACCATTGATTTTTTTTACATTTATTATTCATCTTATTCAAAATATTTATTTAAATACAAATGTTATATGATATATGTCTAAGTTTCTTTAGTGATAGAACACAATCAAACAAAATATATAATATTTTAAATTTTTTTGAATAAAATGAGTGATCAAAGGTAACAAAAAAAAATCAACGACAACAACAAGTTAGGAACGGAGTATTACACCCTCAAAATAATAATTCCATTGTAGAAGTTGTGAAAAGTGTCTTTTGTGAATCCTTTTGTGTTCCCGATCGACCCCGCTGCCTGTTCTCTGGTGGTCTTTCGTTCTAACGAATTGACTAGCACATGGCATTCCGGTGAAAACGTAGTGCACTTGCGAATCTCGTAAGCCAGAATGATTGTCCACCTGCTGCGGGAGTAGTAAAATAGCAACAGACTCCATGAGACAAATAACATTTTTACTTGACAGGAAAACCTAAATATCTGCCAAATAATAAAACTGATGGTTAAAAGACGAGACCATGCCTTTGAGAGAGAGAAAACAGGAACAAAAAAAAAGTGAAAAATCGCCCATGTCCAACTCAAGCGGCGTACAGTGTGCGACAGTGGTAAGCATACACCGGCCTTTTTCATGGGATGAGAGGCATCGCTGTCACTCAATCTCGGAACCTCATATCCTGTCCAGTCCAGTCCAGTCCAGCGGACGGCATGCGTGAAGCGACAGCAACCACCTTATCTCCGCGCGATGCGTGATTTGGGAAGCGCGATGGCGCCACATTTGGCCCCCGTCCCATGTCCCGGCGCGGCGGTGCGCCTCCGACAGCGACGGCGACGTGCGCCGCGTGTTGCCTCCCCGTTGGCTGCCCCCCCTCTCTCTACCAGGCAGGCGTAGGCGGTGACCCCACCGGGCAGCGACAGAGAAGAGTGTCGGGTGCGATGCTCGCCGTCGGATCCATCGGACGGACCCTACCCCTCCCTGTCCCTGTGTCGCAATGCAAACCTTTGGTCGCGTGTCCGTTGCCCGCCGGGTCGCCGGACTGATAGATACTGTACTAGTGACCTGGAATGTGCTCCGCGTGTTGCTCGGCCATTGGCTCGCGCGAGCACGCCGGCAACGGAGACGACGCCGCAAGGACCGGCCGGACGAGGAGTCCCGCCGTATACTCGTATGATGATACGCATGAGAAATTTTATCCCACGTATTGCCACATGATAATGTTCCGTTTGCCTCGTCTGCACACACAAGAAGAAGGCAGAGGACAAACACGGTCAACAGGTGGTGGCAGTCCTCGTCTTCCCCTCGACGCCCTTTTTCACCTCTCTGCAAAAGGAGCCACATGCTCCACAGCCTTCGCGCCCAAGGACTTGTTTTGTTCCGGTCCGCCGAGTCAAAGCTTGGACTTTCTTGCGTTGCAAGGGAACCTGACAGAGAGAAAAAAACCACGAGAATACAGTACTGCTGTACTGTACCAGCCGAGGCCGGCGGCTGCTCCCTGCGAGGCTGCCAGAGCTACTACTCCGCCTGCGCAGGAATACGGCGGAATAATCATTGCGCCGAGGACTTTTGCGGACCTGTCCCTGCAAAAGCGAGCAGGATCGTCGAATCAAATCGAATCGGTGTGCAGTGATACGAGACGTAGCAGGGGCAGCACTGTTCCTTTTCTTTCTTTCTTTCTCTTTTCCGTTGAAGTTACTACCGTTCGTCTCAACGTTACAGTGTCGGCGTCGGCGGCGTGCTCTCCCTTCTCCGTAATTTCGTTTCTCATTTTATTTACACGGTTATTGTGGATTACGCTTTACGATACTAGTAGCATTTAGAACTTTTGGATAATTAATGGCAGCATTTTCCCATTTCTGGCTAGCCGGTTCTTCCTCCCTGTCCCCTCCTCCGATGTCAAACTCTCGCTGGACCTGAGCTTCCCCGGCCGGCCGCACTCGCAGTTCCATCCAATTCACCACATGCGCACGACTGCACGCCTCGTCTCGGTTCAGTGTCCGTTGACACTCACCGGTCACCAACGAGATCCAGCCGCCCATGCCCGAGCAGAATCTCGCCCGGTTTCCAGGACAAGTCAACACACCGGCACTGCCAGCTCAACCGGTCCCTGGACGAGCACTACTAGCAAGCGTCCGCTTAATAGATTTGCATATCCGGTTCGTTCCGAGGAATAATAATAAACCGAAAGAAAAAGGCAGCGTTTAGATTATGATGACATGAACCTGCACTTGGTCACCATACTAAATCCAGTTGCCGCAACTCACCATGTTTTCCCTGAGGCTGCATTGCGGAGAGGGAGACTAATAATTAATTAATAAAAGACTAACTAAAGGGGTTTGTGTGTTAGTGCTGGGCTTATCTCTCTATCCCGTCCACCCTTTCCTCATGCCTCTCAACCCCACATGCTCCCTCTCCCACATGTCACATTCTTTTGCCCCGTGTGCCAAAGTGAACCCGTCCAATACCCTGGCTCCAAAATGCCCCAAATGGTTTGCTCCCATTTGCACTTTTTATGCGCCATATTGGTAATCAACGCCGTTCGGTAGCAGCAGATTGAGGTCCGTCTCTCTTCAAACGATCATTTTGAAAGTATAGTTTGCACGCAGTGGTGGGGGGTAAATTTAGTGCTTACTGCAGATAAACTGGTTTCACGGTCCAGTAAGAGTACACAATACTAGTACTAGTATGTGCTCTTCACGGCCTGTTCGTTTCCCCTATCTAATTTTTAGAGGGTCAAATCAAAGAGATTTTTATTATTTTGGAGTACTTAAATAAAGTCTAATCTCGAAACTAATTGCAGACCTCCCTATCTAATTCACGAGACGAATCCAACGAGGGTAATTATAGTGTTATTAGAAGATGTTTACTGTAGCATCACTGTAGCAAAACATAGATTAATTAGGATCATTAGATTCGTCTCGCAAATTAGAGGGGGGTCGTGACATAGGTTTTATTATTAAATTAATAAAAGTATCTACTAAATAAGTAATATTCTTTTTGATGTGACAGATATCTAAATTTTAGAGGTGGAAACGAACGGGGCCTCAATCAAGCTTGGAATTCTGTCCCTCCCCAGGATTCACTCTTGTGCCGGCCACTATTCCCGTTGTCTTGAGCTACTTGTACGAGTAGAACTGCAGGTCGTAGGCTACAAAGCTGACACCTCTACGCTGGCATTGTCTGTACCTACGGCGACCAGCAAAAAAGAACGGAAGAAAAAGAATTTTACTCCTTCCGCAGCAAGATTTTCCTGCAAAGATGTTGCCAAGCGAGAATCCGGAACGCCTCATCATCAAGTACTAGCAGCACAGTACAGCTGTGGCCTGCGGTGAACAGAAGGGTTTGAAACTTTTATGAAAGGTCGCCTGCTTTGTGCTCTCTGTACTGCCACCATGGTCTCCTGTAAAAACGTTTGTCCCTTCCACAAGGCAAAGCCAGTGGCTTTTGTCCTGTCCGGTCTCTGCCTGCCTGCCTGCCCGTCGGGCGCAGCACCCAAGCCGCCGTGCTGCGTCCTCTCCTCGCCGCCTTGCTTTCTTGCAGCCCGCCCGCCTATATATCTGACCCACCCCGCTCACCTGCCTCCTGCGCGCTACGACTACTACTGCGTTTCGGCATTGCAGAGAAAGAGGAGATGGCTTGGAACGGCGGCGGATTCGGCGACGAGGACGAAGGGAGGGGGCTGGAGCTCAGCCTCGGCCTCCCGTGCTACTTCGCCAGACAATCTGGCAAACCTGAAGGTGCTGCGTCGGTTTATCAATTATCTTTCCTCGTTCCTCTCCATGTCTTGTTTTGATCGTTGCTGTGTGGTGGGATTTCAGGATTGGATCAGGAGGACGGAAGGGGCGGCTCTGCTGCTGCTGCTGCTGCTCTTACTGGAGCCAAGGGGACCGGTGGCTTCAAGAAGCCGAGGTAAGCTGTGGCTACCTGCTCGAATTGTTCTGTTGTTCCTGCTCTTTTCGTTTCTTTCCTTACCAAAATCTCATCTCATAGACCAAAAAAAAAAGCTCCTTTGACGGAGAGTCCTTTGAGTACCAGGGGTTCATCCTGTTCGGCCTGTGTGAATTCTGATTTTTCAAAATGAGAGCGCGCACAGATAGATTGATCTTTGGCAATTCGATGTAAATGCGTTCCGGGGGAGAAAGGAACGATCTTGCTTCTCTGTTTTGCTCGGTAGAAGATGTCGTGTTTATGTACTTTGAGGCGCGTCATCATGTGAAACGTGCGTCTCTGTCTGAATCCTCTGCAGGCCGGCGCCAGCTGCTCCCGTGGTCGGGTGGCCGCCGGTGCGCGCGTTCCGGAGGCACCTCGGCGCGTCGTCTTCATCCAAGCTGTCCCACGAGCCGTCGAGCCACGGGCACCGCCACGACGCCGCAGCCGCCAAGGTCGAGGCCGGCAAGAAGGGGCTGTTCGTCAAGGTCAACATGGACGGCGTGCCGATCGGCCGGAAGGTGGACCTGGCGGCGCACGGCAGCTACGACAGGCTCTCCGCCGCGGTCGACCAGCTCTTCCGCGGCCTCCTCGCCGGTATGTGCGCAGGGATCACGTGGACACTTTTTGGTTGGTTCGTGTCCGTGGATGCGAATGCAATTGCAACAAACCAACGATTGAACCTGACCTTATCTGGTTGCCGTGGCAGCTCAAGCATCAGGAGGTGAGCAGAAGGTGATCTCCGGGCTCTTGGATGGCAGCGGGGAGTACACTCTGGTCTACGAGGACGACGAGGGTGATCAGATGCTGGTCGGAGACGTGCCTTGGGAGTGAGTACAATCCTTTTACTTGCAGCAACTCATCAGACTCTTGGAATTTCCATTCCTTTTCTCGCAATTGTTCATTCTAGCTAAAGCGGAAATCCTTGTGGTGTTCTTGCAGAATGTTCCTTGCCACCGCCAAGAGGCTGCGAGTTCTGAGGACCTCTGATCTGAATGCCTCCTCGGTGAGTACACGCTGGAACAGAGAAATGGTATTGAACTTCTGAAGTTGGTCTGATCCTTGATTCCTATGCTCCTGTTTTGCAGCTAAGAGCCACGGGCAGGACGAGGTCTGGAGTTGAGCGCTGACTGATGTGCATGTGTCCGTGCTCTGAAGATTTTGTGGCCTTTAATGCCAGTCATCTGTATAAATTGTCAAGCTGTTTCTTCTTCTTTTCCTTGTCATGCAGTTACTAGTAGTAATAGTGCTAGGATAGCAAGAACTAAGGTGGGGCTCGTGGTTGTTAGGATAATGTAACGCTTGGCGTTGTGTCTGAATTTTTAGCATGGCAGGAGTGCCACCAGTATGCTGTATTCACTATTCAGGGATAGTATTTCATTCTGTCTGCAACTTCTGAGGCAGAATCCTCTTGGCTGCGTGCTTATTCAAAGTGACATCAGTGATGTTGCTTGCTTAGTCTTTGTTTATCTCTGAGTGCTAAGCATCTCGTTCTCGTGGAGCATCTGCAGCACGATGCATACTTGAATTTGTTTGCTTCAGGCGTGACCCTTGTTCACAGGTCTTTTCTTAATATTTGGACCTGCAGAAGTGCAGATAGTGGCTGAAAAGAAAAGAAATGGGGTTAAAACAGGGCACAAAATATGAGTTTACGCCATCTAAAATCTCGAAATCATCTTTGTGCCTGAAGGTCACTAGAAAGTACCTGTAATTACAATGCTTCGACCTGTATGCTAATTTAGTTCTGCTAGCGACATTTTTCTGATAGCTGCTCGTTTTATTTCTACCACACCACCCATGCAAAAAATCATCTCTAGATTCTACCTGTATTGCAATCAATGATGGTTTAAAAGAAGAAGAGCATGATGATTAAAAGAACAATAGCACAATTTGTAACCACAGCATACTATGAACCTATTTAAATTTTCTCTAAACATTCAACCATCTAATAGGACCAAAACTGACAAATCAAGCTGTATAGAGCAACAAAGCCTGCGTAGAAAGGATCTCAGGACAAACTAGTTATACACGGCAACAAGAAGAAACATACATCCGCCCGCAATAGAGAGTTCAGGCATTATGACAACATTTTAAAACTGAAGCTCTCTTCGGTTTTAAATTGACTGACATTATGACAACATTTTAAAACTGAAGAGAGTCTCTCTCCGTCTTATTTTACTTGTTAGTATCATCCTATCTATGGCTATGGGCATATAAGAAATAAGGAATTGAAAATGTGTTCTGACAAAACGAAAATTATAAGTAAAATAAGTAATTTGAGAAAATACAGATAACTAGAGTAACAAATAGATAAACTGAGGTGCTTGGATCCCTCCAGTTTTTAATAAATTAGTTTCTAGAAACCGGAGGACTTCAGTTTAATAAACTAGTTTCTTGAAACCAGCTGTAAAAAAGAGATCCTTAAAAACTGGAAAGGATCGAAAAAGAATCAACTAGTAAGAATTAGGGGCTGTTCGTTTCCTTTAGCATGCTAAAGTTTTGAGGCAAAAGTTTAGTGTCTCTTTTCGAGCTAAAGTTTAGCCCTCTTTTGCCTCACCTTTTAGCCTCAAGGGCTAAACTTTAGCCTCTTTTAGCCCACATATTTGTTTATTTGAGACTAAACTTTAACCCTTTAGCCCCTTTAGCCTCATAAAACGAACACCCCCTTAGTATCTGGTTTTTTTTTAATAACCCCCCTTAGTATCTGGTTGCGACATGGATGATCCAACCTTATCTATTAATTGGGCCGAATTAGTGAATTCGTTCCTTGGGTGTCAATAACACAACGGGCCCTACGAGCTCAATTACGGAAAGCCCATCGCGAAGCCCACCGCTCCCTTTCTTTCTTCTTCCCCAATCCAATTCTGCGCTTCTCCAATCCGCATCAGGAGAAAAGTACAAAAAGCGGAGAAGAAAATGAAAATCAGAGCTCCGCTGCTTGCCGCCCTCGTCCCGTCTCCGCATTCAGATCAAGTTGTTCGCTCAGGTAACCCGGCGATCGATTTCCGTATGCAATTTGTCTCGTTGCGGATTGGCGTGGGGTTCGGGAATTCGTAGCGGATTTAGCTTGATATTTGTAGGGGAATTTGTAGGGGATCTATAGGGGATCGAGACGGGGTCGTGTGAGAGTGGGAGAGGTCCGGCGCCCCTCAAATTCTCAATCCCACCCTCGCTTGCGCCGCACCTACTCTCAACCTCGCCCGAACCCTAGCACCCGCCGCAGGTAGACGCACCGCACGGAGTGCCTGAGGCAGCGATAGCCGAGGCCGCCGCCACACGCAACCACTCGTCTCTCTGCTGGCGTTAGGTAGGGCGGCTGCTCTACCTGGCCTTTTTGCTTGGTCCGCCTCTGATCTGTGCGGGTTGCAGGATGGCTGGCTACATGGAGCTCCCAACGAAGGGCGGGTTTGACTTCGGGCTGTGCCGGAGGAACGCGTCGCTGGCGGATAAGAAGGGCCTCAAGATCCCCGGCTTCTTGAAGACCGGAACTACCATCGTCGGACTCGTCTTCAAGGTGCGGCCGATTTCCTCTTTCGTACTAAGGGTTCAGACAGTTTGACACTGATTTGAGGTCTCCTCATGTGCTGAATCGATGAGTGGGAGCCTTGATTGATTTGACAGGAGATGTTTGTACTGATATTACAGTTTTGTGATGTTAGGTTTGACAGTGTTTTTAGCCAGAGTGGTTAGTGATTTTGCGTTATTGTAATGTAATGTTAGGCTGCACATTTGTTGTAAGGGCTCTCTGGAAATCCCCTCTGGTGTATCTCCTGAATGTCGATTTTAATGATAGAAGGTTAGGTCCTATTTGTGTATTGTTGTTTTAAAAAACCATTGCATTGGGGAACTGCACTATATCATGTCAGAGCTTGATAATACCATAGGACCTTGAAACCATAGTTTTTTTTTGGCATAAACCTTGACCTGTTTTTTCCCCATAAGCTACCTTTGGTTTTAGGGCTAGTTGTAGTATTGATAGTAGTATTTTCGTCTTCTAAAGTTAGTTCTTTACCGTCTTCATTCATAGTCCATGTCCAGGTCTCTCGTTAATCCATTTAACTATTTCCATATGTACACGATACAAAACTAGAATTTGCTACAAGCTATAAAGTGCAATTGAAAGGCAGCCTACGAAATGGGTGTACGATAGTTAGAAGGGAGCACTGCTTGGTCTAGAGAAAAGAGTTTTTTGGTAGAGCCTTCAAAACTAGAAAAAGTACAGTTGTAATTTTAGTAGCACTACTATGGACTATGGTCTTGAAAACTACATAAAAGTTGTTACATCCAAATATGTCCTACTTTGTCAAACGGAAATATCTTGTGAAACTATAGTATTTTGCTGCAACTTCCAAGTAAAAAATTGTATGGAAACAGTGCCTTACTGGTATCTGGTGTTGCTCTTTTGTATGCTAGGTTCTACAATCCTCTTAGGGCCTGTATGCAGCACTTATAAACACATGAATTTGCCCCTGATATAGCATTTAAACCTCAGCAAAGCCTGCATTGTGGCACCTGTCTTTAATATTGAAGTGGTGACTAGATTTTGCCATTTCAAGTTTGCAAGCCATTCTTTAACCTTTAAGTTTTATTTTCAAGATAATAGAGGCTTGCCAGTACAATTTTCTTAAAAATACTTTTAAAATTAATTGTAAGGTCAATTTTCAATTGATCTTGATCTGCCTCACTTCAGATTGAATAGATCAACGATATTTTATCTCTAATCCTTTTAGAAGATACTTAGTGCATATCATTGCTAGTGCTAATGAATTGCACACACTTCTTGTTTACATGTTTGAGCAGACATTCTTTTTTGCACCTAAGGATAGTAGTTTTGACTAAATCATGTTTAACTACTAGGATGGGGTTGTTCTTGGGGCAGACACAAGGGCAACTGAGGGACCTATAGTTGCTGATAAGAACTGTGAGAAAATTCACTTCATGGCTCCAAACATCTATTGCTGCGGAGCAGGAACTGCTGCTGACACCGAGGCTGTTACAGGTAAAGTATGAAGACATCTTGATGCGCCTTCACTCTCTCATTTCTGTCATTGACCTTTTTTTCCTTCTATTTACGCCAGATATGGTCAGCTCCCAGCTACAGCTTCACCGTTATGCAACTGGTCGTGAGTCAAGAGTTGTAACAGCTCTTACACTACTGAAGTCGCACCTATTCAAGTGAGCTCCCCCTTGTGCTCGTTCTAATGAATGCACACAATTACAACTTGCTGTCATTTGGACATCAGTTCATCATAACATTATTATGTTTTAGGTATCAAGGCCATGTGAGTGCTGCCCTGGTTCTTGGTGGAGTTGATTGTACAGGACCACATCTGCATACGGTGAGCAATTGAGTATAATTTTTTGCTGAACTGACTGGTTGGAAGTTTGGGTTAGTAATATTAATTAACTATCGAATGCACAGGTTTATCCACACGGATCCACAGATACTCTACCTTTTGCCACGATGGGTTCTGGATCTCTTGCTGCAATGTCAGTATTCGAATCAAAGTACAGAGAAGGGCTTACGGTGAGTGTCTTTCCAGTTTACCAAGTTAAATTTATAATGTGTTGATATCTATTGTATATTTGCATCAACTAGTTTCTCTTTTATCTTCTAGAGGGAGGAGGGAATTGATCTTGTGGCCCAGGCAATCTCTGCTGGTGTCTTCAATGATTTGGGTAGCGGCAGCAACGTGGATGTCTGTGTGATAACCAAGGTATTCAAGTTCTTCAATAGCACTTTTATTGCTTAGCTTGTGGATTTGTGTTCCATACTCCCTTCTTTTACTATCATCGTTCCCAATAAGCAGAACACTGACAAATATCACAATGGGCTCTTTACTTATCATAGGATGAGCTTAGAGAACTATTTTGCAGCACTAGATTTGTCGATTTTGATGACATTGATACATTGCACATTGTTGCCCTACACTCAGCATAAGCTTCCAGGAAATAATTGCTCAAGTACTGCTATCTTGCACTCCCATTTGGAGTGTATGCTTGTTTAGACATATTAAAGAGCATGGATACGTATTAACTGGCAGAGCAGAATGCTGTGCTCTCTTTTCAAAAAAAAAATCTCCTTTTCTTGTGTTAAGCTTTACTGACCAGCTCCTGTTAACATATCCAGGGTAAGACGGAATACTTAAGGAACCACCTGTTGCCGAATCCAAGAACTTATGTTAGTTCCAAGGGATACAGCTTCACCAAGGGGCAGACTGGTAAGCTCTGGTTAATGAAAGTTATATAACAGAACAACATGCTTAAAGGTAAACTTATATATATTTCTCTTGTTTGCAGAGGTACTGTATACAAAGATCACACAGCTGAAGCCGAAGGTGGTTGTGGCCGAGGGTGGTGATGCAATGGAAGAGTGATGAAATGTTTACATTTGGACTAGCTCATGTTCAGAAATTTATGTTATTTTCGGAGGCTGGAACAAGAAGTGAACACATGTCCTGTCTTGTACGTGCTGGACTTAATCCAGACTTTCTATGCGAAAGATGTTTCTGATGTTGACACATTTTCATGTGTTTTCTGTTTGGAAAAGCATTTCTCAACTGATGCTTTGATATTCTGACCTTAATTGGCTCATCGGTTGGTAGAACCCTTACGGAATGGGTACGTCGGCATGAACCCCGGCTAGAAGGCCTGATCTGTTGAGATTATTTTTGCTGTGGCTGCGGTAGGTTCCAGCTTCTAAACCTGTTTTTGGTAGTAGCAGATCAGGTATGGCAATTACACTACTTAGAAGTGCTCTGTAGCCACATTTGCACAGGAAAATACAGCGCTATTTTGTAAGTAGCCTATTGCAAAAATTTGATGACAGAGAGAAAAAATAAAGAGCTTATCAGAACATCTACGTGCTTTTCAGCTTAGAAAGTGCTCTACGCCCACATTTGCAAAGGAAAATGCATGGTATTTTGTAAAAATTTGATGGTAGACGAAGAAACAAAAAAGAGGTGTCAAAACATCTATGGGAATCCAAGCGACAACCTATTGCACAAATCGGAGCACTGCACTTATGAGCCTACTATTTTGCAATTGCTATTGCAAAAATTTGATGAAGAACCGGGAAAAAAGCAATTGGTATTGCAAAAATTTGATGAAGAACCGAATAAAAGAGCTTGTCAGACAACCTATGGACCACCCCAGCCAGTGAAACTAGCTAGGAACGATCCTCTACAGCTCGGAGTTTCAGCACCAGGGCGTGCAAAAATTTGATGAAGAATATAAAAAAAGAGCTTGTCAGACAACCTATGGACCACCCCAGCCAGTGAAACTAGCGAGGAACGATCCTCTACAGCTCGGAGTTTCAGCAGCATGGCGTTAACTCTGCCGTTAATCACGCTCTGGCCCACAGGTCTTGTGTCATCAACCAAGCTTAAGTGCTTGCCTCCTTTTTGGTAAAGGATGAAGCGGTACGATCCTATAGAACAGATCCTGTTCAAGTAAGGTCGTGCCACCGCTTCGGCGGCTCCAACATATGAGGTGGTCACGGACATTGTTAACTACCGAGGTGGTACTATTGTTTCGTCTAGCCCGCGTTTGCCGTCCCGCGGTTTGCCATGGGCCAGAAGGGCGACTCTTTTCTTTCGGCCTTTTGGTTTTGAACAAACTCCGTTAATCCGTTTCTTATAAGACCATCAGATTGGCAGAATCCAAACAGAGCTCCTCCGAAAAACTTTTGGGATAAACTCCGTTTCTTTATCTTACAGAGATCAGATGAGCAGAATCCAAACAGAGCTTCTCCGAAAACATACAGAAATTTCATAGTACAGTTTCAGTACATGGTGAGTCCCGGTGAACCCGCACAACGGACGCAGTGACCCGTAACAATCGTTCAGTGCTGGTACTGCGTGTGAGCAGCTGCGATCAGGGCGGCGCCGAGCCCGGACCCGTCCTTGGTGAGCTTCACCGCCACCGACCTCGCCGCCTCCTCGCCGAGCAGCTCCACCAGCGTGCTCTCCAGGCACTCCCTGAACGCCGTGTAGTGCTCGAACAGGCCGCCGTCGATGGCGACCACCGATCGCCGCTCGTCGCCGGGGACTCCCCGCCCGATCTTCCGGAGGATCCCGACGATCCCCGCCGCGGCCAGCCTGGCAGACCTCTTGGTGACGATGTCGCAGATCTCGACCACCATCTTCCTCGTCTCCAAGGACGTGTCCCGTATCTGCAAAGCGAATGCATCATGCCATTAGATGATATGCATTTGACAGAAGAAACGCCGCTCAACGCTGAAACTGAGCTCGTGGATGAATCGTGCACCTTGAGGTTTTCTGCCAGTTTTTCAGCGACAACACTCAGATCAGGCGTCTCGTCATGGCGCATCGCCGAGATGTCAGGCGTCCTCAGAATGAAGCGGGTTTTGAGCTTGGTGTCGTTGACATTGCCGAAGAGTGTCGACTGCGACGCAATTTTAAGAAGCACTCTTCTGACAATGTCACCAAGGTACAATCCTGAGATCAGCTTCTCGAAGATCTGGAATCACACAAACCGTGTAAGCACCAGTTTACTGATGACAAGAATGCAGTAAGCGTGCACATTTTCTAGACAAACGAACCTGCTCTCCCGGGTTCAAGCTCTCCTCGTCCATCGCCTTGTCAAATTCTGTGACCGGGAGGCAGGATGAGTCGAAGTTACCCCATTCCGTGTTAATCACCTGAAACGCAGAAACCATGGTCAGAATTTCCGCTGAATGCAGGCTAACCCTTCTCGATTTCAGTGAAAAGGTATCTAAATCAACTTACCATGTTTCCTGATTTGGGCAACTCGCCGTCCAATTTTGGTATGGCACTCGCTTCCTCAACGTATGCGGCATTCGAGCCGGTGCCCAATATGACACCGATGACAACATCCTCGTCGTTGTACCTGCCCGCAGCCAATGTCCCAACGGTATCGTTGATCTGAAACATAAGAAAAATTTTAAACTCAACCGGTGGTCCTAACACATACAATGGCAGTCCCTCTGTTTACGTGCATGACAGAAATGCAGAAAATGGCTAGATAAGAAACCAATTACTACTACTAACCAATGCAGCCACGCGCATCTCGACGCCTTGCTTCTTCATGGCCGTCTGCAGTTCAGCGACGACATCTTCTCCCACCTGAACATAATCCAGAAAAAATGCGTTGCTGTAAGAATTCTAATTTGTTCATTTCGCAGAAACAAAGAAGAAAAAAGGTGATTTGTTGCCACTTAGCACCAAACAGAATGAATGCATACGGAAGACTTACAGCATCATCGATCGAAAACGCCTTGGTCCACTTGATAAGAGTGCCGGATGCGATCGACGACTGCCTCACGGGGAAGGAGAACGTGAACCCGAGCTCCCGCTCTTTGTCGTCGAACACACTGTTGTGCCCTTCCTCCGCGACGACCTTGGCCAGCGCGGAAGCAATGAAGCTGAAGAGCTCGGCGGCGTTGCCGGACATCAGGTGGGGAGGGATGGAGACCTCCTTGGACTCGCGCTTCGCCACGCGCTTCTCCTTCCCGGCGAGCTGCACGCGCAGGACTCGGAAGTTGGTTCCTCCCAGGTCCAATGCGTAGAAGAAGCCCTCCTCGTTTCTGAAATTCAAATGACGGTACACGTAAGCAGATTGAGCTTAGAGCATACTAGTACATAGAAAAGGTAAGCAGGTGATCAACAAAATTAAAAGCGTGACTTTTGGTACGGACGTATTCGTCAGGTTTGACTTTGGATTTAAGAGACTAGTTTTGTTTAACGGGCTGCACGCAACTAGACCAACAAAATGCACTCAAAAAGTCAAAATGCAGAGAGGTAGAAAAATCATTGGTGGACTGTTCTTTCTCTTTGCACCAACGAGCAGCAAGTTTTCAACTGTTGCCGAGATTCATTCTTAATTGCACAATAGTAATTTATACTAGTAGCAAATTAATTCTAAACCATGTCATCTATTTTTTAACTGAATTGCTGGCTAATCTCTCCTCTGCCAATCGTTCAACAACTTGAACGTGGGCAACTTGCTGCCGCGCAACCAGAAAGATGCAGCCTCACATGCTCGCGGTCGTGTCCAGGTGCGCGGACATGTGCCGCCGCGCAGGCCGGACGCGTGCTGGCACGCCAACACGCGGGTGGACACGCAAGCACGGGACGAGAAGAACACGAACGTTCTCTGCTAACAATCCAGTTGCGAACAAAGCTGCCTGTGACTCGGCGGTCGCACATGTGGCAGTAAGAGGAAGGTAAATCAGTCAAACTATAATAAACCTACGCCGCTTTACCCCTGTCTGCCGCTACGTGTTGGCTCGATTGTGGCAGCCAAAGGTAAATTTTTTCAGGGAAAAAAAGTAACGGAAGGCAAATTCGATCACAATTACTTCAAACATGGTTTCCGTAGGAAGAATGTAAGAATGTCTAAGATTGTGCAACCGAAACAGATCGAGATTTGGCATTTGAGAAGCAATCGGAAGTCAAAGCACGGATTTTGCGCTCTCTGTTCTTGTGTACTGATTGATAGATGAGTTGATCGAGCTGGTTACCCGGTGGGGAGGTTGTCGACGTAGGAGATGATCATCTTGATCTTGCTGCCGCCCTCCTCGCGCAGGCCGGCCCTCATCTCCTCCTCCATGGCCGCCGCCACCTCGTTCAGCCGCGCCGCCGGCGTCGCGCACGCCGCCCGCAGCTCCGCCACCGCGCGCTCCGCCATCGCCGCGTCCCCGGCCACCATGGTCTGTCTCACGCGACCGACGAACGGATCGCCAACAACCTGAGCAGCAAGCAGGATTCTTGGGCTTTGCCCGCAAGAAACGGAGCCCGGCAAGAATGCGAGCGAGATCGATCGATCTCCGCGAGGAACCGAGTCCTGACGACGACGATCTAATAAGCAAGCTTTGGTTTGGTTTGCGGTGAGCAGATGAAGAATCTTCCTGGCGATTTGCCGAGGAAAACAGATTGGTATGGTAGGATAGGATAGGAGGATCTGGACCGTATTTATAAGGGAGCCAAAGCTTGGAGAAGCGGCCGGGGATCGACGCGAGTACGAGACCGACGGCGCAACGAGTTTCCAACGTGGCGGAGTCGGACTCACCATAACACGGTCAATGGATAGTTAAATATTGATCGATTAATTCGGTGGTTAATTATCTGCGCTGGATAAATGATAATAACAACTAACCACCCAAAAACGGGATGATGCGGCGGCGAAGAAGAAAGAGGCCAGGCGTCGCCAAGAGTGCTGCTTTGACTTCCCATCCCCTGCCCACGGGAACCGCATGAACAACTGCTTGCCGTTGACCTTGACCACCCACAGCCGCGGATTATCTTCTTCTCCTCTCAATTCCGTTCTTCCGCTGCTGCCGCCGACAGGGTGGTAGTGTGGTAGTACTACCCAAAGAGTTCAGCGGGGCATTGCCGTGAAATTTCTCATGATATAATCGTGTTCCACGAGTGCGTCAGATTCGTGTGTTTCGCTAGGGAACCGTATACGGTGGACCACCTGTGCCCGTCCAGAACTAATGAGATTTTATTTAAAGCAGTACGAGATACTAGTACTGGTTTGATTTGTATTCACCAAAAAGAAAATGATTTGTATTCGCCAAAAAGGAAAAACTTTTACAACGCTATCCTGAAACTAGTTATCGTCCGAACACATAGGCTGTTTTGCGGGTGGCGGCGCCGGAGAACGGTAGTCGGTGCTTGACCTGGGCTCAGCTGGTTTTCCCTGGCGTGGCTGACACCTCACTCTGACGTGGCGACGCCGCCCTCCGCGAACTGATCCGATCATGCCAGGCCGGTCCACTCAGATGTTCCCTAGTTGACGCTAGCTCCCGCAGTCGACTGTCAAGCTCCGCAATTTCCTGGAGATCTTTCTTTTATATTTTGAATTTTGTATTCTGTATTCATATCACAGCAATCTGTTCCCACTGTTCGGATGCTACTACTGCTACCTTACTGTATTATGTGATTGAGATTTGTCTGACTATTCGGTGGACAATCTATATGCTCTGGTGCAACATTTTCTTTAATCAAAATCTATCTTTTTAGCATGCTCTTGTCTATTGCACACAGTCACTCAAAACTGACACTGAACATTTCGAAATTCATCACCAACAAAGAAAATTAGTGACACATCCGCTTCGATATAGTGATGGGCATACAAAAATTATCCAAAAAAAACTTCTCACCACTGTTCTCGGGTTTTGACACCTACAACTAAAAATAGGTTTTTCAGTGACATTCTCTTACATGGCTTAAGAGCTAACAGTGGAGTTTTGTTTATACTATAAAGAATCATTATGTGAACCATCACTGAAAATCAATTTATTTTTCGTGACAAGTCATATAAGCCTTTTTAGAACTACTTCAGTAATTAATCAATAGAAAGAAACAAGACATCTTGTGTTGTGTGGAGGTGCTTAGTGATTATTAGTACTATTGCAAACTGACACTGTTCACGTATTTTGTATTGGTTAAAAAGAATACTAAGCACAAATACAATATGAATACTTTATGCAAAAAGAATACAATAGGAACATTATTTATATTTGACAATAAACAATGTTCCTATTGTAGTCTCTCTCTCTCTCATTTCTGGCGTATACGTCATGGTGGTTTGGTCGAGCGAAAATGTTGTGGTTGTTAAAACAATTTTCGACAAAGACACATTGAACTAGAGACATATAGCCGACTGCTCTGGCTCTGCTCTCTTGAGTTTCCACGGAAGTTGCAGTAGCAGCCTCTAGTTGTCTCTTTTCTTAAAGACAAACAAAAGCCAAAGACGGTAAAGTAATCATCTCCTTTTTTAAAAGGCAAACTAATAATAAAGAAAGCAAAATGATGACGTGTAGTAAGCTACGATGTACAAGGATTCGTGCACCAATAATGCGAAACCAATTTATGCGGCCAAAGACAGAAAAAAAAACTTCCTTCTATGGCTAATGTGACTGAAAGAGGAAGAAGCCACATGAGCAACCTGGATATGGGTCAATCGCTTTGTACTAACAATTATACGTACTACATGTTGTACGTAAAAAAGTCGAGCTTTTTTTTTCTAAATAACACCGAGTATTATAGTTATCCATATTCAACATTCATTTCACTCCAAATGTTGGTCGGGGCGCATGCGGCAACTCAAAGATGGAGTTTCCTTTTCTTTTTTTATTATTGTGTAAATGTGCGTGGGTTGGTAGGTCTGTGTATGACTGCTATTTTTTGACGAACTTTTTGTCGGGCTAAGATAGCCGTCTGCTCTACTTTATTTTGGCTGAACTTGTAATAGCAGTCTCTAGCGTCATCATTACTTTGACAACAAAACTGCAAAAATGCTCTCAGTTGCGGCTGCTAGCAAAGATGTTGCTGGAAGCAGGCTGGTTTCCCTTTCCTAGAACGGGCTGCAAGGCAAAAAAATGGCCAGTGTTTCCATGCTTATTGCTGCTACTCCTTCGTTCTCGGCCCGTAACGGATTTCCGTCCATTTCGACTCCGAGCTGCCGCACTACGGCACCAGCGGTGTGGCGTCCGCCGGAACTTGCATCGTCGAGACTGACGGCGCAGGGATGAACATCATGGACATACATCTCCACGCTGCACGCTCTTCAGGTCGCTGCTGCTTATTTTATTTTGGATTTCAGATTTCTATTTGTCACCGCACAATGAAATAACACTGAAGAATATTTTTCACATTTACACATGGTGTAGCCCACCGCCAAATTTGGACGACAAAATTGGTAGGCTAGCCCCAGCTTATGCATCTCCTTGTTTTGTTCAGAGCTATACATCTTTTCTTTTTTTGTTCAAAATTCAGTAACCTGTCAACTATTGTTTGTCTTGGAATTGGGCTAATGCTGCACCAAGTAGATGTAGGCTACAGAACAGGGAAGACTGAATTTGTGCGAATCGACGGCAAGAAACTCTAAGGGCAAGTACAAAGGTGTGGTCTTATAGTTCGCCTCATGCATGACACGTAATTTAGAGATGGTCTATTAGTCCTTTTGTACAATGAGTGGTTATTTTAGTTGTCTTGTAGAAATTGATATTTTCTAAATTTGTGGACGAGAAAAGGAACATTTATGAGTTACATGGTAACTACAACTTGTACAATGTTGTGTAAGCTGTCTCATACTCCTAAATTCTAGCGCATGAGGTGGTTGCTTCGCGAAACAACCACCTCTTTGTCTTACCTCCTCTCTCTCTTCCACATCATCGAAAATCCTATGTGGCATTGCATGAGACAGGCTATAAGACTGCCGACGTGTAGCGTTGTACACTGCCCTAAATGACGGTGCTTGTATCTGAAGCAACGAAGCTTATCGAGTTGATATAATATAGGGTAAATTCCTTATTTACCATTGAAAATTATACTTGTTCACTTATCTGTCATCGAAATTTTCCAACTCCCTTATTTGCCATTAGATTCAAATTTGAATCCCTATTTGCTATTTTAATAACTTTGGATGATAGAAATTTTTACTTCTATTGGTGTAATATTCGTACATATTAAATATTCCATAGTAGGTACATGACCGGGCCACTTTTTGCAAGCGTAAGAAGAGATCACATTATTAAGGAAATCGTGGGATGAGCAGAAGATATATTAATAAACGCTATCTTATATGGAATCAATCTTCTTGTATAATGATCTAGACTATTATATATTCAATTATTTTTTAGAGTAAATTTCACAAAACCCCAGGTTTTGTGGTCCTTTGTCACAAAACCCCGGATATTATGGCTTGTGTCACATAACCACAGGTTTTATGGACATATTGTTTCACAAAACCGCACCTCTACCAAGAATTGACTGCGAATATAATTTATGGTTTCTAACTTTTGCTTGCATGACATATGTGTTCTGATCGAATTAATAAACAAAATCATCAAGTTCAATATATGACAAATTTATCTTCTCATATGAAAGTTAGATATCCGTCTAATATTCATACTACTTTGATAGGGGTGGGGTTATATGAAACAATATGTCCAAAAAACCTGGGGTTATGTGACACCGACCGTAATACCTGGGGTTTTGTGACATAACGACCATAAAACCTGGGGTTTTTATGAAGTTTACTCTATTTTTTATAAGAGGCTGATGACAAACAACAAAAAAATCTGGCACTCTAGTAAAGATGAACATTTTATCTTCTGATTCATGTCAACATTTTATTGCTTCAACGAATGATTGTAGCTAATCTAGTCGATCCATACGAGAACCAATCACGTCATCATCTGAATGAACATCCACGATGTATTGGTCGCGCTGGCGCTCGTCATCATCTGAATGAAGGCGGCGTGGACTGCAGGCCAGCGGCGGCTTGATGTGGAGCCGTGCGGAGGGCGACCGTGGTGCAGCAGCCGTGGTGCAGCGTCCGTGCGGAGCCTGCGTGATTAGCGGGATCGTGCGGGATGGGAGCCGTTCGGAGACCCACCGTGGTGCAGCGTACATGCAGAGCCATGCGTGATTAATTAGCAGGATCTGCGTGATTAGCAATTATGAGAGGGTAGAAAGGATTAGCAAATTCAGAAACAATATGGACAGTACGGGAGCAAGTTTGGAAACAATAGCTGTAGTGCAGAAAGAGCAATTATGAGAGGGTAGAAACTTTGGTGAAGAAACTAAAAATAGAGGATAATCTCAATGTAATTTATATAGACATAGTAGCATAAACAATGATTAGGCCTATAAATCATAGGGAAAACAAAAAAAATGCTATTGTAGTTAGATCAGATCAACGCTATAGATCGATAGGTATCAAAGAAGGTGGGTAAGAAAAGAAAAGGATATTCTTTAATAGATAGATAATAGGTAGATGACTAGAGTGGTAGATAAGGGATACATTTTCTAATACGATGGCAAATAAGGGAATTGAAAAAAATGGATGGCAAATAAGGGGACAATATAATTTTCAATGGCAAATAAGGAATTTTCCCTATATCATATGTGCTTTATCTTTGATCATATTTTAATTTGCAAACAATTGTGTAGTTATCCAATGTTCTTCTGGTATCTGTTTGGTCATACAAATAAATGGTGTTTTTTCATAGGTGGAAGGGGATCGCAGATGCCGGACGAAAATTGCAGGCAAATGAAAACACTACTGAATTTTCAAGTAGTAGAGATGTGATAGGAAAACTATTGAGGGTGTACCTGTAAATGTAAAGTCGAACTGGATCTGATTTAAAATGATTATCAGTACAGGGGGTCTTTGATGAATTGTACCATGATGCGCGTGACCTTGCTGCATCACCTCCGTTCCAATCTGATCCGATGGCTGCTGTACCTCTTGTAATAACACACGGATATATTCTCAGGCCAGGTAAGGGAAAATTTCTCGTTTAAAAAAAGGAGAGAGAAAATTTCTAGGTCCTCCTCTCTCGGTCGAGTCTCGACTCGTCCCCCCACCACAACATCAGCTCCTCCGCTAGGGTTTCACCAATGGCGGCGGCGACGACCTCCCGGCGCGGTCCCGGCGGCGGCCGCAACATGGACGACGAGAACCTCACCTTCGAGACCTCTCCGGGGGTCGAGGTCGTCAGCAGCTTCGACCAGATGGGCATCAAGGACGACCTCCTCCGCGGCATCTATGGGTACGGCTTCGAGAAGCCCTCCGCCATCCAGCAGCGCGCCGTCCTCCCCATCATCAACGGCCGCGACGTCATCGCCCAGGCCCAGTCCGGAACCGGCAAGACCTCCATGATCTCCCTCACAGTCTGCCAGATCGTCGACACCGCAGTCCGCGAGTAAGCAATTTCTTTTTCTTTCGCAACAACTAATTGATGTGGAAAGCACTATACTTTACTTTTTGTAAGCAGGCAAAGCACACACAATAAACATATATACAAATCATATTAGGGAAAATGCAAATACAATACCGGTATTATGCAATGAAATTAGCCCCAGATTAGATGAAGAAAGTAATACCTACTTGCTTCTTGAGGTCGTTTGTTCCTCCAATGTACTTCTCTGTTCTCTGTTTGCCACCATATTTCTTTTCCTTCCAAGCGAATAGACACGTTCTATGAAAAAAAATATTTCATTAGCAGTGTTTCATTCATAAAGGCCTTACATTCAGTTCAACACACAAGTACACTATGATGATTGATCTACTTTTTAAGCTATTCATTGCACGAATTCACTATGTTGGTGTGATACACATGGTTCAGATATGTCATACAGATTATGCTGCCATATTCAGAATTACCAATATCAGTGATAAGTGCCTGGAGGAACATCTTTACTGAATTATTTCTTGCACATAATGTATTAGCTATCACATCACATATTCTAAATAGCTCTTTAATAACCAACATGAACGGAAACCATTCACTTCTTGCCAAGAGCTCCAAAATAAAATTATCTCATAATTAGAGGGTCCTTTTAATTTGGCAGCTGCAGCTTGGTGGCTTCAGTCTAAAAAATGGCAACATATATTCGCTGGTCATGGATAATTTATAAAGCAAGCCCTCTCTTTTTCTCTCAACCAACCTTGAATTAAATTGCCTTTTGCTTTTGTTTTCCTTATCCTGAAAAAAATCTATAGTACATTGGATGCAAGTGTGGGGGATTGTGATGTGGAGATAGGGTATTGTTTCAATGTAGCAAAACTCCAATGGACCAAGAGTTAATATGCTGATATCTCTGGCAGATACACTTTTTATGTACTTTATCATATTTGGTTGCATGAACTCGTCGTCATGCCTTGTTGAGCATAGCTGTCCAATTACGATACAAGGCTAATTAATACATCTGCATTTGTTCTGGGTTTGTGGGAGCTTTATTATTATTATTATTTTGGTAAGAAAGAATAAAGCTGATGCCATGAGACATAGAGAATGAAGCTCTTAGATGATATTGGATATAACATTACCATGTTTTCCAAAATTTTAGGGTGCAGGCATTGATTCTCTCGCCGACTAGAGAGCTTGCTTCACAAACTGAGAGAGTAATGCTGGCAATTGGTGACTTCCTCAATATACAAGTGCACTCCTGCATTGGTGGCAAGAGTATTGGCGAGGATATTAGGAGGCTTGAGCACGGGGTGCATGTTGTCTCAGGAACCCCAGGCAGAGTCTGTGATATGATCAAGAGAAGGACCCTGCGAACAAGAGCCATCAAGCTTCTAATTCTGGTCACTAAACACTAATTTTGCTGTTCTCTATTATCTGCAGTATCTGTACATTGCTAATTCCTGATTTATTTCGTGATATAGGATGAAGCTGATGAGATGTTGAGCAGAGGCTTTAAGGATCAGATTTATGATGTCTACAGATATCTCCCACCGGAACTCCAGGTTAGTGTCACACTTCAGAACTTGGCTCAAACCATACTATCCCAGTTTAAAATTACCCTTAGCATATGTTTTTCTCCCCTTTTTCTCTACAACTGCATCCAATCTCCTTCAAAGTGTATATCAATCCCTTTTTCGATTTGAGCATGCAAATTTTACCTTGAACTACCTTGAACTGTGGCATGCAAATTTAGAGCTTTCCAATCATCAGCCATATAACGACTTGATTGTAATGCATATGCATATAATGATTTGAGCTTTCCTCCAGGTGCACAGATTGATTTGCCATTTCAATACAGTATAACAATTTGAGCTTTAGAATAATAAAAAAAAACAATTTGAGCTTTCCTCCTGTGTATCTGAAAGTGAACATGGAGGAACAGGAATTTATTCTTGTGAAGTTTTTATTGGAAATAATGCTTCTGCTTGAAGTTGAGGTCATGATATTAATTTGCTGTATATTGCTTTCTTGTATACAAGGTTGTTTTGATCTCTGCTACCCTTCCTCATGAGATTCTGGAGATGACTAGCAAGTTTATGACTGATCCAGTTCGGATCCTTGTGAAGCGTGATGAATTGACCCTGGAGGTAAACATCATAACCACTTTTGTTTTATCATTTTTTATGTGACAGCTTCATTTCCTAACGTGTTTCTTCTAGGGTATCAAACAATTCTTTGTCGCTGTTGAGAAAGAGGAATGGAAATTTGACACGCTGTGTGATCTTTATGACACACTGACCATCACCCAAGCTGTCATCTTCTGTAATACTAAGAGAAAGGTAACATATGATGGGCTCAAACTATATTTTTATTATTTTACCTCTGCCCTCTACTATTTTGAAGTTATGCTCACCTGGCATCATTGATAGTTTGCATGCTAATTAGAAAACTTTTTTTTTTGCCCAGGTGGATTGGCTTACTGAAAGAATGCGCAGTAATAACTTTACAGTATCGGCTATGCACGGTGACATGCCACAGCAGGAAAGGGATGCGATTATGGCTGAGTTCAGGTCTGGTGCAACTCGTGTACTAATCACTACAGATGTGTGGGCTCGAGGACTGGATGTTCAGCAGGTAAGTCTTAAGATGATTTTGTATTTGAATTTATTTTACACCGGTGATGTGTCATCTTTTTTCTTTCAACCTGATGCCGCATGTGGCTGTATACAGCATTGCTTGTGTATATTGATTTTCACTCTTTGGTTTTCAGGTTTCTCTTGTTATTAATTATGATCTCCCAAATAATCGTGAGCTTTACATCCATCGCATTGGTCGATCTGGACGTTTTGGGCGCAAGGTAAAGTTTCAAATTCCTGCAGCAATCTGTTGTCCTTTTCTATTCTGGTTCATCCCAGCTACTCACCTGTGGATAAGACATGCTATAGTTTGATTCTGATTTCTGTACTGATTGGTATACTTGATGTTGCTTAAGCGAATGAAACCAACAATTACTGGTTACATGTTTGTCTCCTGCATCTGAAATGCTTCTTAGTCATGCATACATGTAGCATATTTAGTTTTCCATGCAAAAGTACTTTTCCATCTCAAATGTACCAACATTGTTGCAATGTGCTTCATGTATTCAACGATGGGTCTGATGACAGAATCGCTATTTGTGTGCCTGTAGGGTGTGGCGATCAATTTTGTACGCAAAGATGACATCCGTATACTGCGAGACATTGAGCAGTACTACAGTACACAGATTGATGAGATGCCAATGAATGTTGCTGATCTTATTTGAGCATTTGTGGGAGTGCTGTGTATTTTGTCATGTCTTGGTCCAGCAAAGTGTGGTGGAGATCTTGGGTGTGTGGTTTTGATGAAATTTGTTGTGGCTGGAAACTTGACAGGGGGACAGTCGGTCATCCTAAGTTTAGAGAAGCGGATTTGTTGTCTTTGGATTGTGACTGTATATATTCTTATCTGGCACCAGACAAATGTAACATTTATTACTGCATTTGTGCTTTGGGCATAAGACTTTTGTTGATGGTTTTAGAGATGATTTGATGTTGGATTTTTATTGACAATCTTTTCTGAACTCATATGTATGACTTTTGCCCGAAACACCCTGGATTATTGTCATTGAATAGATTATGGCTTCTCTTGATGACAGGTGCTTCTGCAGTATATTTTGTGCTCCAGCACAGCACGGTTTGGGACACGGTGACTGTTTGGAGTTTGCAGTTTACAAAGTTGCGTGATGCAAAAGTGTATGGTTGGTGACAGCTCCGTGTCGCAAGATGGCCTGCTGATCCAGACTGGCATGTTGAAGGACGTGCTTCCCAGTCGCCCACCAACGATTGGTTCTAATTTTTATATTATGTATACTAACGAAATGTGTCTTTGTCCCGGGAAGGCTCATTACGGACAACATCATAACAGCGTATGAATGCCTTCATTTCATGAAGAGAGCGTGCACATGGCCAACGATGCTGTGCATTGAAATTAGATATGCGGAAGGCATATCGAAATTAGATATGCGGAAGGCATATGATCGAGTTGAGTGGACATACCACCGGGCGATCATGATTCGGCTTGGTTTTCATCAAAGGTGGGTAGATATGGTGATGCGTCTAGTCACAACCGCATAGTTCTCGATTCCTTTTAATGGGAAAAAGTTGGAAAATTTTAAACCGACTTGTGGCATCCGACAAGGTGACCCAATTTCTCCCTATTTGTTTCTTCTAGCAGCGGAGGGCCTTTCGTGCCTCTTGAAGTCAAGAACGCAATCATCAGTGCTCAAAGGTATATTGGTGGCTCCATCGGCTCCGACGATAAGTCATCTACTCTTTGCAGATGATTCCTCGCTGTTTTCTA
This sequence comes from Chloris gayana, assembly GCA_031894775.1. NCBI lineage: Eukaryota > Viridiplantae > Streptophyta > Magnoliopsida > Poales > Poaceae > Chloris > Chloris gayana. The sequence goes on from JAUNZO010001035.1 coordinate 45,479, forward strand.
GAGCAAATGTGGAGAATGCCCAAGGGGTCAAATCAGCGTTGCATGATTACTGTCAAGCTTTGGGTCAGCATATCAATATGGATAAATCCTCAATACACTTTGAGAAAGGTGTAAGTAACAACTACCGTTAAGATATCAAGGATCTTCTAGGGGTTCACAATGAAGCATTGAGCGAAAAATACCTGGTGATGCTATCGGATTTAGGAACGACTACGACTGGTGCCTTCAAGTACTTAAAGGATAGGATCTGGAATACAGTCCAAGGTTGGCTCGAACAATGCTTATCTGCTGGTGGAAAGGAAGTGCTCATCAAAGCCCTCGCACAAGCAATCCCGACATATTCAATGTCATGCTTCAGATTACCATGTGGTCTGTGTCAGCACATCAATGGACTACTGCGGTGTTTTTGGTGGGGAAGCAAGGATGGCAAACGAAGAACTTGCTGGGTTACGTGGGATCACATGGTGAAGCCGAAACATATGGGTGGAATGGGCTTCCGTGACCTGGAATTATTCAATCTAGCTCTTCTAGCTAAACAAGCATGGCGTATGCTAAAGGATACTAGGACACTTAGCGCACGCATCCTGAAATCAATTTACTTCCCTGAAAGGAGTTCCTTGATGCAAATCTTGGGTTGAGCCCGTCCAGGATATGGCGATCGATTGTGGATGGAAGAGAAGTATTGCAGCGAGGCCTCATTAAGAGAATAGGCACGAGGGAGAGGACAAACATCTGGTCGACAAACTGGCTTCCATCCGATAGCCTGCTTCGGCCGATAAGAACACACAAGCCAAACGAGCCACAACTAGTCTCTGAGTTGATTGATTTATCGAATTTCTCATGGGACTATCAAAAACTGCAAGAGTTCTTTACTCCTTTTGATGCAAGGACAATAGCTAATATACGACTGAGCACAAGAGTCCAAGAGGACTTCTGGACATGGCATCCTGATAAAAAAGGTATGTTTTCTGACCGTTCAGCGTACAATATGCTAGTAAAATTGGGAGATTAAACTTCGGCTGCTACAGAAAATAGGGCTGGCAGATCAAACTTGGACGTAGAGGCCAAGGAGTGGTCTCAATTATAGAAGGTGATAGGTTCCGTAAAAAATCAAGGTATTTCTATGGCGGTTGGCCCGGCTGTCCTTACCAATGGCGGATGTGTTGCACCCCAGGAACGTGGTGCTACACAATTGTAGTATTTGTGGGATGCAGCCATGCAGGACTCATGGAGACACTCATTGATCGAGTGCAATATGGCGCGCTGCGTGTGGGCGCTAGAGAGATGAAATAGTTGAACATTTGAGTGAATCGGATGAACAAAATGCCAGGTTGTGGCTGGCAGATATCATCGGCTCCCTGGAGCATGAGGATCTGATACGGGTGGTGGTCACTCTTTGGGCCATATGGTACGCACGCCGGAAGGTAATTCATGAAAAATACGTATCAATTTGTAAAGAGATTTATGGAGGATTTACCAGCAGTAAGGACAATGGAAAGCACTAGCCGAACTGTTGGAAGCACGGGGCCTCGTTGGCTCCCTCCGCCAGCAGGGCTTTTGAAGATCAATGTAGATGCAGCAATGGCAAAGAATGACGATCGAGCATTTGCCGCGGCAGCCGCTCGGGATGGCGAAGGAAATTTTCTAGGTGCTTCAGCTCTAGTGATCCAGGGCATTACAGATGCAGAGATCATGGAGGCGATTGTCTGTAGAGAAGGCTTGGCACTTGCTAGCGACCTAGTTATGCAGAGATTCAGACTTGCGAGTGATAACTCGAATGTGATAACAAGTGTCAAAGAAGGAAGTCTGGGCATATATGATCATGTAGTGCAGGAGATAAAGGGGAGAGCCTCCAGCTTTCAAGTAGTTGATTTCGTGCATGAGCGACAGGCGTCCAATGTTGATGCTCACAACCTGGCCAGGGGTTCTGTTTACTCTGAGTTAGGGAGGCATGTTTGGTTCTTGACGCCACGGGCTGGCGTTTGTAATTCATTGAACCCTTCTAGTGAATAAAGAGGGGTGGTCGTGCTAGAAAAACGAAATGTGTCTTTATTGTCATTTTCGTAATAATGCGAGGTGTTAGATTTTCCCTAAATATGACAGCTACCGGAAAGAGGAAGATACATCTTATCGTCAAAACAAAATTACTCAGTGGTAGAATCTCTTGTTTGCTGTTGCACACTGAACGAATGACCCTGTCTAACCCAAAATCGCTTGCTAGAGAAGCAGCAACTACGGTCACTTTTCAAATCAAAATCATCATTCGTTTTTTTAGACAACAAAATCATCATTCGTACGCGTGGACAATCATTGATGCACCTACAGTCCCAGACGGCCAGACGATACGCGCGTAACTGGGCCGATGATCTCGGCTATTTGGGCTTGAACTCTTTCGGCCCACTGTGGGCTCATATGGTGGCCCAATTTTATTACGCGTCGATCCAACGCTGTGTCCGCGCGTAAGTAGTGCGCATCCGTATTCGTATGTGATACGAGTATATCGCCGCCTCCGCAGCAGATACGCTCACAAAATAATCGCGCCGCCAAAACCAAAACCCTAATTCGCCTTCTGACTAGTCATCGTTGCCCACCAACTCGCCGAGTCAGAATAAAAAAAACTCGCCGAGTCGAATTCGAGGGCGTTCCGTTCCCCGACCTCGCGCGCTCCTCGCCTGTTCGCGCCATGGCCGACCCGTCCGCCGCCGCGGCTGCTCCGCCGCTTCCGACCCCGCTGACCGCCCGCCGCCTCTACCGACCACCGGCATTGCGAGCGACCCCGCCTTCTAGCTTCCGCCTTGCCTCCTCGCCGACTCCCGCCGAGCCGTCCGCGTCCAAGCCGGGCCGCGCGTCGGCCAGCGCGAGTTGGATCCGCGACAAGGCCTCCGCAGCGCGCCTTGCCCCTACGCCGCCACCGGTGACGACCCCGCCGGCTGCTTCCGCTGCGCCGCCCAACGGTGCCTCGCCGCCACCGCCGCTGCTCCTCACACCGCCTAGTATGCCGCCGCCTTGCCCCTTCTTCCGCCTCCTCCAAGCCGGGCTGTGCGTCCACGAGCCAATGCTGCAACCAGGGCACGTCGGATCGCGCAATCGGTGGGCGCGCCGATCGGATTTCCCCGCCCGCCTCAGGTAATAGGCAAAGGTACGCGCCCTCTCCCGCACCATCAGACCTTCCCTTCGCAGGTCCAGCCTTTCTGAACTCACCGCCCCCATCTGCCCTCCCCATCCCGTCCTTCGTTGCCAAGAAGCGTTAGCTTGTTCGTATTCTCGTTAATTTGATTCTTAATTAACTCCGCTAGGCTTTAATTTCCTCTCTAGTTTCGTAATGTTGAATTGAAATTGCATTACTACTGAATAACAGATAAAATCGACCACTTGACAACTCCCTTTGGTGGTCTTTGACAATTTTGGATCCAATACTCTGTCTACTCATGAATCCCGAATGAGATGTGCTGGATCCCAACTTGTCAAAGACTACCCAATGAGTGTCCAAGTGTCAATTTACCCTTCCACTCGGTCTGTTCTTAATTTTCAATTGTTAAATACATTCGTTGCCCTGACGACCTTGATTTAAGAACAATACTCCCTACGGTTTTACATTGTTGACATTGGTTAGTGCAATTTTGCAATCAAGATCAACAATTTAAAACTGAAGGGACTTATATGTTTCATTTATGTATCCATGTTTTAGTTTTTTTTATGGAAAAAGTCCATCTTACAACCCTCAAGGCTTGGTATTCTTTTCAACCGTGAACTACAATTTCGTTCAGTTCAAAACTGAATGGCTCTGTATTTTATTTTTTTAGAAATTAGAAATAATATGCTGTAGTTCACGGTTGAGAAACATACCAGGCCCATACTTGATGGTTGTACTATGGACTTTTTTCTTTTCCTAACTCCGCCTATGTTGAAACATAGCCGGTCCCAAGCCCGGATAAAGGAGGAGGGGGAATGTGGGGTGAGAGTTAGGTACTTATGTATTCTTATGGAGATGAAATCCAAAAGAATGTGGTTTAGTTTCCTGAACATATCCTATGGGTTTGTTTTGGAAACCTCAAAATGCTTTTTCTCAAATAATTTTGATCAAGGGTGCCATAGATCATATTGTTTTACTGTTTATTAATTATGTGTTTCTAAGAAATAATCAATGTGAGCATGTGGAGTAATCACTCAGAATTCAGTGACCTGAAACTTAATTGTTAAGGAAGAAAAATATATTTGTCTGCTATATATAATTGGGTATATATTCATCTCTGAAATTGATCATAATCAAAGTTGATGTCTTAAAAATTAGTTTACTGTAATTATGGTTCCTTTGATTTCTCCAATCATTTTTATTTATGCACATGGTGAAGGTGGCTCCCGTTCTATTTTATTTGATGCAGTGAAGCTTTAAAATATTATACATTAGAACAGATGAATCTGTACCCTGCTGAATGATATTTTATTTTGCACTGCAAATTAACAAGTGGGGTAAGATTTGTCATAGTAACTACCCTCATCTTGCAAAATGTATTTGATTGATATGGTTCTCCCCTACTCTGCATCCTTGTACAAAGTTGTGCCACAGCATTGTGTGTGATATCTAGTGGCAAGGTCGTTGATGCATAATTTAGGTGTTGGTTTGCAATGCACACAGCATTGTGTGTGTGATATCTAGTGGCAAGGTCGTTGATGCATAATTTAGGTGCTGGTTTGCAGTGCACTGAGTGTCATGGAAAATAATTAACTGGGACTATCCATGTTTAGTTTTTTTTATGGAAAAGTACATCTTACAACCCTCAGGGCTGGCTATTCTTTTCAACCGTGTACTGCATAATCGCTCAGTTGAAGACTGAATGGATCTGTATATTATTATTTTTAGAAATAATATGATGTAATTCATGGTTGAGAAACATACCATGCCCGTACTTGATGTTTGTACTATGGACGTTTTTTTTTTCCTAACTCTGCCTATGTTGAAACATAGCCGGTCCCAAGCCCGGATAAAGGAGGAGGGGAATGTGGGGTGAGAGTATGGTGAGCAAATGTACGGTGTACGGACCCAACTATTCTTATGGAGATGAAATCCAAAAGAATGTGGTTTAGTTTCCTGAACATATCATGTGGGTTGGTTTTGGAAACCTCAAAATACTTTTTCTCATATCATATTGATAAAGGGTGCCAGTGTTTGTCCATAATTCATATTGTTTCACTGTTTGTTAATAATGTGTTTCTAAGAAATAACCAATGTGAGTATGTGGAGTAACCACTCAGAATTCAGTGATCTGAAACTTGCTTGTTAAGGAAGACCAAGAATTCAGAGTTGTGCCACAGCCTTATGTATGTGATATCCAGTGGCAAGGTTGTTAATGCAGTTCTTAAAAAAGGTCATTAATGCATAATTTAGGTGTTGGTTTGCAATGCACAGAGTGTTATGGAATATAAAGTACTAAAACTAGGAGTCTAGGACTAAACCATGTTTCAATCATACGGTTTGATAGTTTTGTTGAATTATTAGAAAAATAATTTTAGAATTTCAGAAAATTTTATACCAGACGAAACTCACATGTAAGTCTAGCAATTTAAACAGATACACAACCGGCAACTGTTCTCTTTGTACCAGTAAATGAAAAGGGATGCCAGTAAATGAAAAGGGATACCAGTAAATGAAAAGGGATAGTTCATGATTATACCAATGAGTTTCTTAACATTGTTATTGGTTGCAGTGTCCCTTTTGCTGGATGATTTCCTACTCTCCTATCATTTCAGATGTTCACACTGGGACAGCGGTCAGGTACGAGCACCCAGGTTCATTATACATTCAGTTATCAGTTATAGTTGCTAGAGAGTGTTAGTAATTCTTGTTATTCTAGTTACCCATGTCCTTACTAGATTCATATGGTTTATCCTCCCAATTTTGTACGTCTCTTCTCAAAATCCCTCCTTCCCCATTGCCTTTCATTCTGTAGCATCTTAACAGCCATCGTTCAAGATTCCTTTGTGGACAATCCCTGAGCTTCCCATTCTAAGCTTATTATGTTATATAGCTTTCTTGTGGCTTTATAAAATTCTTTATAACTGTACCTTCTGAAATTACCGCTCATTGCCTAATTGCCTTTCTCAACTTCTTGTAATTCTGATGTTCTGAGCTCCCATCTCAAAAGAAAGAAACATGCGAATGAACAAAACTTAAAAGACAAAATAAGCACCTGCAAAAGCGTAGAAGTAAAACCAGATATGGTTCCATTCTTGTTGGGTCCATCTGGCCACAATCTGGACATTGAATTCTTTGAACAAGCATGTTAGTTTGGGATTCCGGAAATATTAAAACTCACATGAAGCTTAAGATACATGATGCGTGATGACTTTGTAGATGTGCTTTCCTATTGTAAAGGAAATCCTTTGGGTGTTCTGCCCCTGATCTTAGCTAGTACTAAGAGCCTCTGCAAATGCAATAGCTTAAGCATATGTTTTTGCAGGACTGCAAGGATACCGGCTCAGCATGTTGTTGATCAGATCCCCAGAAGTCAGTGTCTTGAAATTGCACAAACTTGATGCCATGTGACTATAGGTGCAGGAAAGTAATGGTAGATCCCATTTGGACCGCACAACTATTGCAAGGTTGAGACACTGCAATCCAGGATAGCAACCATCTCAATTTGGAGCTATTCAAGCTGTAGGGTTTGGGATTACCATCTTGATCCAGAGTAAGGTGCCTTAGATACCAGGGTCTTGATCAGAAGCAACAAGTGCTTGCTGATTGACAAATTACTTGAAATAAAACCAATCTCTAGAATCTTAAGCCATGTACTGCTATACTGTTTTCAGTTATTTTGATATACTGTGGTTAGAATCTAAATAATATATTTCATGAATGATGGCATTGCCATATATAAGCGGTATCTGTGGTTAGAATCTAAATAATATATTTCATGCTTTTAGACGGCCAGGGAGGATCTCAGTGGTTTGATTATTTGAGACGAACAAACTGGATTTGCTGGATGGAGAAGAAGGCTGGCATGACTGGATAGGTGGTTGAGACCAGAACCAGATTCTTATGCTTTCCTGTGTGAGACTGCATTTCTGAATTCTGTGAAAGGTATGTTTATCTGGTCGTATCCTGAGGCATGAATAGGTAGGTGGTTGAGCTCCTGACCGGATTATCAAGCTCTCATATGTGAAGACTGCATTTCTGAATTCTGTATAAGGTATGTTTATCTTGTGGTATCCTGAGGCATGAAAGGCATGTGTTGAGGTTCTTCAAAGCCCCCATAGATATGCCCCGACAATAAACACGGTTAGTTTGGACTTTTAAGCTGACTAATCTGCTCTGTCCACTATTATTGCTGTCGATGAGGTAATTAAACCATGTCTACTGTATTAACGTACTTACATAAATGTTGATTCTAAAAGGCTCTTGACGATCAAATTAGCCGGGAAATACAAGATAGAGGGGCCAATTTCCACAACACCACTTTTAAAGGGCACCATCTCTTCAACACCATTACTAAAAAGATCATTTCCTCAATACCATTGATGAGTAGGTTCCTCTCTCCCAAATACCAAATAACTATTCAGCAATAATTTTCCACAAAGGTCCTGCTTAATGGAGAGCCAGGAGACCAAATCTTCCATCGGAGAGGTTTACGGCAGGGGATCCGTTATCACCCATGCTCTTTATCTTGGTGATGGAGGTACTCACAAAACTCGTCCGAAAAGCTGAAGACAGTGGCCTCCTGCTCCCTCTTGCAACCCGGCAGAAGGGACATCGCCTTTCCATTTACGCCGACGATGTGGTCCTCTTTGCATCTCCGAGCGAACCGGAGCTGGCCTTTGTCAAGTCCTTGCTGGCTTCCTTTGGACATGCATCCGGGCTCAAGGTAAACCTCGCCAAGTCGGCTATTCTTCCAATTCGGTGTGATGAGGAGCAGGCCACCCGTGCCCAACAGCAGATGGATTGTGTCCTTTCTTCCTTCCCGTGTCGATACCTTGGCCTGCCACTCTCCATCGGAAAGCTTCGTGCCGCGGACCTCCAGCCCATCAAAGACAGAATTGCAGACCGTTTGCCTTCTTGGAAAGCGAAGCTTCTTGAACGATCTGGCCGTCTTATCCTAGTCAAGGCGGTGCTGACGGCGGTGCCAATTTACCTGCTAATCGCGCTGGATGCCCCGCGCTGGATGATTAAGGCTATCGACAAAATTCATCGGGGCTTCCTTTGGTGTGGCAGATCGGACCTCCGCGGCGGCCAATGCCCGGTTGCTTGGATGCGGGTCATGCGCCCCTTTGAATTGGGCGGCCTTGGTATACTTGATTTGGAGGTCCTGGGATGGGCGCTGAGAATACGCTGGTTATGGTTGCAGAAGACGCAACCTGATCGCCCATGGGCAATGTTCAATTTGAGCGTCTCGGCGAAGGTGCGTGCAATGTTCCAAATCTCGGTGGTCACCACAGTCGGCGACGGGCAAAATACATGCTTCTGGACCGATCGCTGGCTACATGGACGGGCAATCTCTGACCTCGCCCCAGAACTGATGCCGTTCGTCAGACGCAAAGGATGGCGCGGGCGGACCGTGCAACAAGCCCTGGCTAATAACGATTGGATCAAGGACATCCACGGTGGATTATCAGTCTTAGCTTTGTGGCAATTCATGCAGCTGGCCCATGCCCTGAATGAGGTCACTCTCAATGGTGAAGTCGACTCCCATTGTTGGCTGCCGTCCAGCTCTGGGACCTTCTCCACCAAATCCGCATACTTGCGCTTTTTCACAGGCGCCGTCACCTTTGAACCTCACCGCCGCATTTGGAAATCGTGGGCGCCATTAAAAGTGAAGATCTTCGCCTGGCTCGCCGTTTGGCGCCGTTGCTGGACAGCAGACAAGCTTGCTCGTAGGGGCTTGCAAGGGCCTGATCGATGTCCTCTATGTGATCAAGAAGAGGAAAGCATCGACCACCTCCTGGTCACCTGTGTCTTCGCCAGGGAGACCTGGTTCCGAGTTCTTCACAGAGCAGGCCTTCAACAAGTAGCGCCAGACGTCAATGAATCCAGTTTAGCGAACTGGTGGCGGCGTGCACATCGGCGAGTTCACGGTGAAAGGAGAAAAGGGTTCAACTCCTTGGTGCTGCTGGTTGTCTGGGCCCTATGGAAACACCGTAACCGCTGCGTCTTTGATAACATGCCTCCAAGGATTCAGGTTTTACAACGAGACATAATGGAAGAAGCCACCCTTTGGGGTATGGCAGGAGCTACGAGGCTCAAGGAGCTCTTAGGGGTTGATAGTTTTTTCTTTCGGTGCTTAACCTAACTCGCTTTGTATTCCGGTAACCGGGAACTCCTTTGTTCGGCTTTCTTCTTCTTAATGAAATGACACGCAGCTCTCCTACGCGTTCTAGAAAAAAAAAAGGATATGGCGATCGATTGTGGATGGAAGAGAAGTATTGCAGCGAGGCCTCATTAAGAGAATAGGCACGAGGGAGAGGACAAACATCTGGTCGACAAACTGGCTTCCATCCGATAGCCTGCTTCGGCCGATAAGAACACACAAGCCAAACGAGCCACAACTAGTCTCTGAGTTGATTGATTTATCGAATTTCTCATGGGACTATCAAAAACTGCAAGAGTTCTTTACTCCTTTTGATGCAAGGACAATAGCTAATATACGACTGAGCACAAGAGTCCAAGAGGACTTCTGGACATGGCATCCTGATAAAAAAGGTATGTTTTCTGACCGTTCAGCGTACAATATGCTAGTAAAATTGGGAGATTAAACTTCGGCTGCTACAGAAAATAGGGCTGGCAGATCAAACTTGGACGTAGAGGCCAAGGAGTGGTCTCAGTTATAGAAGGTGAAGGTTCCGTAAAAAATCAAGGTATTTCTATGGCGGTTGGCCCGGCTGTCCTTACCAATGGCAGATGTGTTGCACCCCAGGAACGTGGTGCTACACAACTGTTGCAGTATTTGTGGGATGCAGGACTCATGGAGACACTCATTGATCGAGTGCAATATGGCGCGCTGTGTGTGGGCGCTAGAGAGACGAAATAGTTGAACATTTGAGTGAATCGGATGAACAAAATGCCAGGTTGTGGCTGGCAGATATCATCGGCTCCCTGGAGCATGAGGATCTGATACGGGTGGTGGTCACTCTTTGGGCCATATGGTACGCACGCCGGAAGGTAATTCATGAAAATACGTATCAATTTGTAAAGAGATTTATGGAGGATTTACCAGCAGTAAGGACAATGGAAAGCACTAGCCGAACTGTTGGAAGCACGGGGCCTCGTTGGCTCCCTCCGCCAGCAGGGCTTTTGAAGATCAATGTAGATGCAGCAATGGCAAAGAATGACGATCGAGCATTTGCCGCGGCAGCCGCTCGGGATGGCGAAGGAAATTTTCTAGGTGCTTCAGCTCTAGTGATCCAGGGCATTACAGATGCAGAGATCATGGAGGCGATTGTCTGTAGAGAAGGCTTGGCACTTGCTAGCGACCTAGTTATGCAGAGATTCAGACTTGCGAGTGATAACTCGAATGTGATAACAAGTATCAAAGAAGGAAGTCTGGGCATATATGATCATGTAGTGCAGGAGATAAAGGGGAGAGCCTCCAGCTTTCAAGTAGTTGATTTCGTGCATGAGCGACGGGCGTCCAATGTTGATGCTCACAACCTGGCCAGGGGTTCTGTTTACTCTGAGTTAGGGAGGCATGTTTGGTTCTTGACGCCACGGGCTGGCGTTTGTAATTCATTGAACCCTTCTAGTGAATAAAGAGGGGTGGTCGTGCTAGAAAAACGAAATGTGTCTTTATTGTCATTTTCGTAATAATGCGAGGTGTTAGATTTTCCCTAAATATGACAGCTACCGGAAAGAGGAAGATACATCTTATCGTCAAAACAAAATTACTCAGTGGTAGAATCTCTTGTTTGCTGTTGCACACTGAACGAATGACCCTGTCTAACCCAAAATCGCTTGCTAGAGAAGCAGCAACTACGGTCACTTTTCAAATCAAAATCATCATTCGTTTTTTTAGACAACAAAATCATCATTCGTACGCGTGGACAATCATTGATGCACCTAGAGTAATGATGGCCAAACGGGCCGGGCTAAACGGGCAGGCCCGAAGCACGCTTTTTGGCCCGACCGAACCCGGCACGGCACGGATTGGTTTCGGGCCGGGCTGGCCCGGCACGCACCGTCGGGCCGTGCTCGAGCCGAGGGTAGGGCACGACGGGCGGCCCGGCCCGGCACGGATTGGACGCGGCCCGATGAAGCCCGACGGGCCACACTTTTGACCCGATAAAGCACGGCACGAAATTAAATAATATACATGTTTCATACTTAACACTAATGGTGAAGTGCTTTAGTGGTAAAGCATTTGACTTGTACCTTAGAGATTCAAGGTTCAAATCTCCATCTTGCTATGTTTTTATCTATTTTTTCAAGTTTTTTAACATTATTGGGCCGAAAAATACTTATTGGGCGATTAAGCCCGTGGGCTTAACGGGCCGACACGGCCCGAATAGCCCGGAAAAACAATTTCGGGCCGTGCCGCGGGCCGACGCCCAGGCACGTGGGCCGGCACGGCACGTGCCGGCCCGGAATATAAATGGGCCGGGCCTTTTCGGGCTCGGGCCGTGCCGTGCCGGGCGGCCCGTTTGGCCATGACTAACCTAGAGTCCCAGACGGCCAGACGATACGCGCGTAACTGGGCCGATGATCTCGGCTATTTGGGCTTGAACTCTTTCGGCCCACTGTGGGCTCATATGGTGGCCCAATTTTATTACGCGTCGATCCAACGCTGTGTCCGCGCGTAAGTAGTGCGCATCCGTATTCGTATGTGATACGAGTATATCGTCGCCTTCGCAGCAGATACGCTCACAAAATAATCGCGCCGCCAAAACCAAAACCCTAATTCGCCTTCTGACTAGTCATCGTTGCCCACCAACTCGCCGAGTCGAATTCGAGGGCGTTCCGTTCCCCGATCTCGTGCGCTCCTCGCCTGTTCGCGCCATGGCCGACCCGTCCGCCGCCGCGGCTGCTCCGCCACTTCCGACCCCGCTGACCGGCCGCCGCCTCTACCGACCACCGGCATTGCGAGCGACCCCGCCTTCTAGCTTCCGCTTCGCCTCCTCGCCGGCTCCCGCCGAGCCGTCCGCGTCCAAGCCGGGCCGCGCGTCGGCCAGCGCGAGTTGGATCCGCGACAAGGCCTCCGCAGCGCGCCTTGCCCCTACGCCGCCACCGGTGACGACCCCGCCGGCTGCTTCCGCTGCGCCGCCCAACGGTGCCTCGCCGCCACCGCCGCTGCTCCTCACACCGCCTAGTAGCCGCCGCCTTGCCCCTTCTTCCGCCTCCCCAAGCCGGGCTGTGCGTCCACGAGCCAATGCTGCAACCAGGGCACGTCGGATCGCGCAATCGGTGGGCGCGCCGATCGGATTTCCCCGCCCGCCTCAGGTACTAGGCAAAGGTACGCGCCCTCTCCCGCACCATCAGACCTTCCCTTCGCAGGTCCAGCCTTTCTGAACTCACCGCCCCCATCTGCCCTCCCCATCCCGTCCTTCGTTGCCAAGAAGCGTTAGCTCATTCGTATTCTCGTTAATTTGATTCTTAATTAACTCAGCTAGGCTTTAATTTCCTCTCTAGTTTCGTAATGTTGAATTGAAATTGCATTACTACTGAATAACAGATAAAATCGACCACTTGACAACTCCCTTTGGTGGTCTTTGACAATTTTGGATCCAATACTCTGTCTACTCATGAATCCCGAATGAGATGTGCTGGATCCCAACTTGTCAAAGACTACCCAATGAGTGTCCAATTGTCAATTTACCCTTCCACTCGGTCTGTTCTTAATTTTCAATTGTTAAATACATTTGTTGCCCTGACGACCTTGATTTAAGAACAATACTCCCTACGGTTTTACATTGTTGACATTGGTTAGTGCAATTTTGCAACCAAGATCAACAATTTAAAACCGAAGGGACTTATATGTTTCATTTCCTCATCCGTGCTATGCCTGCCATTCTGTTCAAAACTGAATGGCTCTGTATTTTAACTTTTTTAGAAATTAGAAATAATATGCTGTAGTTCACGGTTGAGAAACATACCAGGCCCATACTTGATGGTTGTACTATGGACTTTTTTCTTTTCCTAACTCCGCCTATGTTGAAACATAGCCGGTCCCAAGCCCGGATAAAGGAGGAGGGGGAATGTGGGGTGAGAGTTAGGTACTTATGTGATTCTTATGGAGATGAAATCCAAAAGAATGTGGTTTAGTTTCCTGAACATATCCTATGGGTTTGTTTTGGAAACCTCAAAATGCTTTTTCTCAAATCAATTTTGATCAAGGGTGCCATAGATCATATTGTTTTACTGTTTATTAATTATGTGTTTCTAAGAAATAATCAATGTGAGCATGTGGAGTAATCACTCAGAATTCAGTGACCTGAAACTTAATTGTTAAGGAAGAAAAATATATTTGTCTGGTATATATAATTGGGTATATATTCATCTCTGAAATTGATCATAATCAAAGTTGATGTCTTAAAAATTAGTTTACTGTAATTATGGTTCCTTTGATTTCTCCAATCATTTTTATTTATGCACATGGTGAAGGTGGCTCCCGTTCTATTTTATTTGATGCAGTGAAGCTTTAAAATATTATACATTAGAACAGATGAATCTGTACCCTGCTGAATGATATTTTATTTTGCACTGCAAATTAACAAGTGGGGTAAGATTTGTCATAGTAACTACCCTCATCTTGCAAAATGTATTTGATTGATATGGTTCTCCCCTACTCTGCATCCTTGTACAAAGTTGTGCCACAGCATTGTGTGTGATATCTAGTGGCAAGGTCGTTGATGCATAATTTAGGTGTTGGTTTGCAATGCACACAGCATTGTGTGTGTGATATCTAGTGGCAAGGTCGTTGATGCATAATTTAGGTGCTGGTTTGCAGTGCACTGAGTGTCATGGAAAATAAAGTACTAAGTGGGACTATCCATGTTTAGTTTTTTTTATGGATAAAGTACATCTTACAACCCTCAGGGCTGGCTATTCTTTTCAACCGTGTACTGCATAATCGCTCAGTTGAAGACTGAATGGATCTGTATATTATTATTTTTAGAAATAATATGATGTAATTCATGGTTGAGAAACATACCATGCCCATAATTGATGTTTGTACTATGGACGTTTTTCTTTTCCTAACTCTGCCTATGTTGAAACATAGCCGGTCCCAAGCCCGGATAAAGGAGGAGGGGGAATGTGGGATGAGAGTATGGTGAGCAAATGTACGTGTACGGACCTAACTATTCGTATGGAGATGAAATCCAAAAGAATGTGGTTTAGTTTCCTGAACATATCATGTGGGTTGGTTTTGGAAACCTCAAAATACTTTTTCTCATATCATATTGATAAATGGTGCCAGTGTTTGTCCATAATTCATATTGTTTCACTGTTTGTTAATAATGTGTTTCTAAGAAATAACCAATGTGAGTGTGTGGAGTAACCACTCAGAATTCAGTGATCTGAAACTTGCTTGTTAAGGAAGACCAAGAATTCAGAGTTGTGCCACAGCCTTGTGTATGTGATATCCAGTGGCAAGGTTCTTACTGCAGTTCTTAAAAAAAGGTCGTTAATGCATAATTTAGGTGTTGGTTTGCAATGCACAGAGTGTTATGGAATATAAAGTACTAAAACTAGGAGTCTAGGACTAAACCATGTTTCAATCATACGGTTTGATAGTTTTGTTGAATTATTAGAAAAATAATTTTAGAATTTCAGAAAATTTTATACCAGACGAAACTCACATGTAAGTCTAGCAATTTAAACAGATACACAACCGGCAACTGTTCTCTTTGTACCAGTAAATGAAAAGGGATGCCAGTAAATGAAAAGGGATACCAGTAAATGAAAAGGGATAGTTCATGATTATACCAATGAGTTTCTTAACATTGTTATTGGTTGCAGTGTCCCTTTTGCTGGATGATTTCCTACTCTCCTATCATTTCAGATGTTCACACTGGGACAGCGGTCAGGTACGAGCACCCAGGTTCATTATACATTCAGTTATCAGTTATAGTTGCTAGAGAGTGTTAGTAATTCTTGTTATTCTAGTTACCCATGTCCTTACTAGATTCATATGGTTTATCCTCCCAATTTTGTACGTCTCTTCTCGAAATCCCTCCTTCCCCATTGCCTTTCATTCTGTAGCATCTTAACAGCCATCGTTCAAGATTCCTTTGTGGACAATCCCTGAGCTTCCCATTCTAAGCTTATTATGTTATAACTTTCTTGTGGCTTTATAAAATTCTTTATAACTGTACCTTCTGAAATTACCGCTCATTGCCTAATTGCCTTTCTCAACTTCTTGTAATTCTGATGTTCTGAGCTCCCATCTCAAAAGAAAGAACCATGCGAATGAACAAAACTTGGGTGTGTTTGGAATGGAGGATTGTCAAAGGAATTTCAAAGGAATGAGTTTCCTTAGGATTGATGACGTCACTTGGTGTTTGTGTTGAAGGAATGGTGCTTATGATTCCTTTGGAAAGGAACGCCTTCCTCCATAAAATACAGGAATCAAAGAATGAGCTCTAAGCTCAGGGAAAGCCGCGGACGACGCGCCGGAGAGAGACAAAGAGCCAGAGGCTACGCTGAATGATTGAGCTTAATAAACAAGGCACACAAAAAAGAGATCAGGCACGGAGAGAGAAAGAGAATGGGACTTCCGAGAGAAACGCTACTCCGCATGCACAAAAAAAGCTATCTGCATCCAATCACCTAATTACTTGGACTAATCTACTAGATGGTTGGGACAGCTCACACAAGAGTAAATTATTAATCTGATTTATATTATATTCATTGAAGCATAACAATATAGATATAGCTTATAATAATGATATTGTAATAATATTTGCATTCCTGTGTTTTCATTCCTGCATTCCAAACACCTACAGATCCTCGTTCCTCTGTATTGAATTCCTATAGTTTTTTCACTTTTCGTATTCCTATGTTTTCTTCATTCCTGTGTTTTTTTCCTATTCCTACAGTTTTCATTCCTTCGTTCCAAACACACCCTTAAAAGACAAAATAAGCACCTGCAAAAGCGTAGAAGTAAAACCAGATATGGTTCCATTCTTGTTGGGTCCATCTGGCCACAATCTGGACATTGAATTCTTTGAACAAGCATGTTAGTTTGGGATTCTGGAAATATTAAAACTCACATGAAGCTTAAGATACATGATGCGTGATGACTTTGTAGATGTGCTTTCCTATTCTAAAGGAAATCCTTTGGGTGTTCTGCCCCTGATCTTAGCTAGTACTAAGAGCCTCTGCAAATGCAATAGCTTAAGCATATGTTTTTGCAGGACTGCAAGGATACCGGCTCAGCATGTTGTTGATCAGATCCCCAGAAGTCAGTGTCTTGAAATTGCACAAACTTGATGGCATGTGACTATAGGTGCAGGAAAGTAATGGTAGATCCCATTTGGACCGCACAAGTATTGCAAGGTTGAGACACTGCAATCCAGGATAGCAACCATCTCAATTTGGAGCTATTCAAGCTTTAGGGTTTGGGATTACCATCTTGATCCAGAGTAAGGTGCCTTAGATACCAGGGTCTTGATCAGAAGCAACAAGTGCTTGCTGATTGACAAATTACTTGAAATAAAACCAATCTCTAGAATCTTAAGCCATGTACTGCTATACTGTTTTCAGTTATTTTGATATACTGTGGTTAGAATCTAAATAATATATTTCATGAATGATGGCATTGCCATATATAAGCGGTATCTGTGGTTAGAATCTAAATAATATATTTCATGAATGATGGCATTGCCATATATAAGCGGTATCTGTGGTTAGAATCTAAATAATATATTTCATGCTTTTAGACGGCCAGGGAGGATCTCAGTGGTTTGATTATTTGAGACGAACAAACTGGATTTGCTGGATGGAGAAGAAGGCTGGCATGACTGGATAGGTGGTTGAGACCAGAACCAGATTCTTATGCTTTCCTGTGTGAGACTGCATTTCTGAATTCTGTGAAAGGTATGTTTATCTGGTCGTATCCTGAGGCATGAATAGGTAGGTGGTTGAGCTCCTGACCGGATTATCAAGCTCTCATATGTGAAGACTGCATTTCTGAATTCTGTATAAGGTATGTTTATCTTGTGGTATCCTGAGGCATGAAAGGCATGTGTTGAGGTTCTTCAAAGCCCCCATAGATATGCCCCGACAATAAACACGGTTAGTTTGGACTTTTAAGCTGACTAATCTGCTCTGTCCACTATTATTGCTGTCGATGAGGTAATTAAACCATGTCTACTGTATTAACGTACTTACATAAATGTTGATTCTAAAAGGCTCTTGACGTCAAATTAGCCGGGAAATACAAGATAGAGTAATTTTCCTAGTCAAAGTTCACGGAAGACAGGCAATTCCTCGCTGGATCAATAAAAATAAATACGTGTGGTGTTCTTTATCTGTTGCATGTACAGTGAGTGGACTCATATTGTGCCTCTGTCAGACTGATGTGGCCATTTCCTTTTATCAGACCATCCAATTTCAGTTGAACCCTTCCAATTCATGACACATTGACTTAGGCAGGCCTTTTTAGGCGAAAGTGTGCCTCTTCTCTATTGAGTTTACAAACGATGACTTACTACATTTTTCTGCTAAATCTTGGTTCTCGCATTTCAATTATTTGTAATGAGATATAGTACTACTCTGATCTGGGCCCCCTTTTTTAAAAAAATAAAAGAAAGGAAAACTGTCTGGGCTTGGCCTGTGACCATGCCAAAAGAAGTATATGCGACAACCGAACCATCATTTTTACAATGTCATCAATTTTGATGACTGGCAGTATGAAGCTATTGACGCAAAATCCTGAAGTTTTTTTTTACGTCCCGCGGCATTTATGTTTTTAGCGACTACTAGTACAATGCATGGGTTTGGCATGACCAGTAGATGGAAGATGTACCCTAGAACATGGTAAAGTGCGACATGGAATTTGAACATGAATGGATATCTTCCATAGCGCTCGCATGCCGTTCAGCTACAAACACACGGTGGGTGTTGCTGACCTCCTCGTCGAGGCAGGAACGCTGCCTCCGCGTAGCACGAGAAAGTAGTTGGGCTGAATCAGTTTCGGCCCAATCTGCTGGCTGTTCATGGTTCTGCAACTGCAGTTTCAGTGTAGCCAGACATCATCATGCTGATGTTCGTGGTTCCGTTCCTAATCACTACTCTGTTAGAGTATCTCCCATTTACTTGAACCGCGCTCTCTCTGGTTTGCTGTTAGTACTGATCATCGAATGACCCCGCCGTCCAACCCAAATCACTTGCACGGCAAGTAACCGCTGTCACTTCGAAAACAAGCATCATCACTCATGCAGTGCAGTGGCAACTGTTGTTGATGATGCACCCGGCCGATCACGTGGCGGCATAATAATGCCCCATCCTCTCTGCACCCAGACGACGCAACGAAATGACCATGTCCCTGCCGTGCAAGTACAATTCTCCTTTCCACCGTGCAGCGCAGCACGGTGTGCCGCGGAGCACGGGCGGGGCACGCGCGTCAGAGGCGTGTCAGGCTGGGCGAGCCACGGGCCATGATTGGGCCGGTCCTTCCTTCCTCATTGTGCCGCGCCTGGATGTGATGCGGCCTGACCCGCCAACCCGGGCGATTGATGAGTGAGCTTCACCTGGATATTTGGGTTCTGATCAACGTTCACATCTTACTTTTTAAACTCAGAATACTGATGGATCGTAATCATTTTGCTTGGAAAGAACTTCACTCCACTGGGGAGCGCGCAGTTGAGCCGAGAACTCCGTTCGAGGCTCGCCCCGCAGCCATCGAAATGATTACTCTCAGTTTGTTTTTTTTCACCTTTTCGAATTCATACAGCGTCCCAAAATATCCGTGAAGAGGTCAGACGCTAGCATGTTTGGTTATTTTTGGTAAATACAGGAGGGGCGAGGGGCCAGTTTTCCCAAAAGGGAACGTGCAATGCCTGCTCTTTTAGGTAAAAAATGAAGTTACCGCAGGCAGGCACACAGTGGGAAGAAGAAAAACCGATGCAAGAGCTGAAGAGCAAGTATCCGGTCCCGGGCAGAACACAAATCGAGCTGTATCTATCTCCGCTGGCACGGTACTGTACAGTACGCGCCGCGCAGGCCCAGATGAAGTGGCTGCCTTGTCCGTACCGTTGTACGAACACGGGCATAGCACAGCAGCACCGGCTGGCGAAACGTGTCGACGGGCCTGGCGCTGGACCAGAATGACCGTCGTACCCCTGGCTGGGCTGCTGTTTGAACATCACCAACCGGGCCATGTTTGCGCGCAGCCCGAGGAGGAGCAGAGCAGCAGGTCGGTCAGGGCGGGGAATAAAAACCGACCGTGCCGTCACCTGACGTCGCCACGGAAGATTCCTTCCTAATCCCTTCCACGTTCACCGTTATTCTCCCTCTTCGCTTTCGTTAACCACACCGCTCTCTCTCTCTCTCTCTCTCTTGGCTTGAGCTACTGACGGAGAGCGTTGATCAGTCAGTGACAGTGAGAGTGAGTGTTCTCTCTCCTAATCCGCGCGGGTCTGCACGGCCGCAGTGGTCGCTTGTCCCTCCGAGATTTAAAAAGATTCCACAGGGATCCGTCTCGCGGCGCCCCAGGAAAGCCGTCGCGTCACCGCTCTCCCATAAACAAATTACTGCTAATACTGCAACAGATTTTGGCGACCATGGTCAGTGTCACGTACGTACTTAACTACTTATTAGTATTGTAATCTGTGGGTCACGTGCTCCACACAGCTAGGTCGCACACACTCGCACTATGAAGACCTGATTTTTGAACGGTGGCGGCAATAGGAGCGTCGTCGCAGTGCGTACGTGGTGATCCAGTGGTTTCGGGACCGGCCGTGCGCCTGTCCTCTGGGACGGGATAGGTGTCGGTACGCGCCTACCTACTAGTTCAAACCCCACATACTACTACATATAAATGTGTTACTGTACTATCAGCTACTAGTGCGTTGCAAACTCACAGGTACTTACTACTTTGCATTGTAACTCTATCTCATCATGGTGAGAGTGCTCGCGTTTGGTATAGCTCGCATCGGAAGGATGCATGCACCAGCTGGTGCAGTTTGTTGTGTTTGGTAGCCTGAACGGGGACTTGAACTGGACTCTACGGATGGAAAAGGAGCAACAAATGTTACACCTGTCCATGCGATCAATGTGGCCTTCACATCAACGCCTCGCCCCGCGCGTGCAACGAGTTTCTAGCCGCAATTAGACCTACGATTTGAGCTCTAGTCAGGACTACCAAACAGACTCCCAACCAAACAAGACTCATGCAGGACCGAACTACCAAATCAAAACATGTCACGTAAAACTTGACATGAGACGGGTTCAGCATATCCTGGTGGTCCGGTGGTTGATGGTACTTGCATGTGGAAGAACATACACGCTACGAAACACACGATTACCTACCTTGCTGCGTGCATATGCAGTTGCAAAAAGTGGCAGTCATCATCAGATCCACGAGAAATTACGCCGCCCGCCGGCGGTGCAAGTTTAATTTGTGGCAAAAAAACAACGTGACGTCAGACTACAGTGAGAGCACCAGCTAATATAGATGAATTCGGAAAAATTACAAGCACCTGCCTGAACGCCAAATGCGGGAACTGTATATGCCGTGTCCGTGGTCCAGTCCCCGCTGCGGGAGCACGAGTAGTCCCTCATATATTTCGCGAGCCGAGCCGGGGCTTGTGGTCCGATGATCCGCGCGGTCGGCACATGACCGAGCAGGTCACGTGAGTTGCCTCTCTCCCTGCTGGAAAGGTGGCCGCGCACACACCACACATCGTGCTCGCGGCTAGCCAGCTCACAGTTTTTTACGGCGGCGAGGAGGAGCGCGAGTGAACTGATGATTGCGTCTGCTGAGATCGATGTGGGGGTTCGCTTTGCTCAGCTGCTGCGACTTGTCTCCGTGCGAGGGATCACATATATACACGCAACAAGTGGGCGGTGGAGACACGCGCGCAGTGAATGGGCCGGTTCGCGGAACCGTTTGGAATAATTCGCATGCATCATTGGTGCCTCGTCTCATCTCATGTCCACGCGAAGAAGCCTTGTTGTCGTTCGGAGGCATCCATCAGCTCCATTTTGCCAAAAGGAACTGCACTCTAGGTACTTACTACTAGTATCGATCGGTGATGCCGGTGATGGAGTGGAGTCACTGTGTACTTGGTCTCTCACGCGCGCGCGCCGCACATCAGGCGGACGCAGAGATGATGACGAATCGATGGTGGCGGACGAGTGTGGGCGTATATATGGTTCATGTAAACCGCTTTGAATTCGATCGAAACTACTCCAGTCTAAGCTGCTCGATCGGTCGCAGATGATGCATGTGTAGCCGCAATATGGCGGCAGATGTGAAGACGCAATCATGCAAATGTGGGATCATCATGTACGTACTATACTAGAGAGATGCGGCAATAGTACGGGTCTAGTAAGTAATAGTAGCTGGTATACGGAGCGTGAACCGTTAAGGGACGACGTACGTAGGTTCAAATTCGAAAGGCAAGCTGCCAAAAACCGAGCGCAGAGAATGAAGCCAGTCGACGGCATCAAGCAAAGCGGTCGCGGCAGCGGGCGGATATGAAAAATAAAGAGACGTCACGCTAGCATCCCGGCATCCTGATTGCAAAAGGTACAATCATGCATGCTTGTTTCACCGCGCAGCTGTACTAGCTAGTGAAGACACGCCACATGCTCACGCTCTGCTACTTCATACCACCGTGGCACGAGCAGAAAATTTTACAGAATCGGGATGACGGCACCGTGGTGTGTCGAAGCCGGCGCACGTGTAGTGTGCCTCCGGACCCATACACCATCATCATCCATTTCCATCGTCCCGGCCAGCCTCGTGGGTTGGGCGCCCGGATATCAACTCCCAACTCCACGCCCAGCCCAGCAGCGCGGCATGCATGTCACGGGACGAAGCGTTTAACCGGTGCCACCTTTTTCAGTTCCGGATCAATTGCAATTGCAAGGCGGCACCTGCATGCATGCGACGCACTACACAGGTGGGACCGTGGGAGTAGCAACTCCAATTAACACTGCCATCCAGCAGCATCCCGTCCGTCCGTGCGACCGTGCGAGAGATCCTGCTTTTGCCGTTGGGCTGGTACAGCCTTTTTCGACATGCCCAGCTAGCTAGTAGCTAGCTAGCCAGTATAGGTAGTAGCTCCATCGGCAAGAGTACGCGGCGGTGGTCCGTCGAGGTGCTCGTCACGGGAGGAGTGGCAGTGCTGCTGCTAGGCCGGTGGCAGTTGCAACTGAAACCGGATGAGCTAGCGCCTGCATCTGCATCTGCATCTGGTGGTCGCAACGCTCCGACGACCGCTTTCTTCTGTTCCCAACTGATCGGCTCCCTCCCACTACTGTTGTTGCCGTAATTTGTTTGCTTGGGGGCTCACCAGGCTCGCAGCCATTTTGTTGGCTTGGGCTGAGGAGGCGCGCACGATACCCAACCCGACTTGTCGCGCTCGCCGGCCGCATCGATGCGATCTCGTCTCACGCGCGTCCCTCGGTTTGGCGTATGCCTTCCACGGCAACCAACTTGCGTCTCCGCCTCCCCGAGCGGGCAGCAGTCCCACCCCGCTCGCGCAACAGTGATGACCTGTGATGATGAACGAGACTCCCATCAAAAGCCGCCATCTTTTTCCTAGTAGTCTAGTAGTGTAGTAACGCGAAGGGCGAGAACGGAAGGATCAAGAATGGCGCCCTGTTCTGGCTTCCAAAAATGCCGTGTACAGCTGTTGCGGCCGGGCTGGCCGGTCATCCGCTCTTGTTCGCGTCTTTTTGGGCTTACGCTGTTCCTTTTCGAACCTCGAGTCCCCCGAACAAAATCTCGCGCGCCACCTGCCAATGCAAATGACGCCACCTCGTCGATCGCCCCTAATGCAACGCCTTGCTACTACTACCTCCGTTCCAAAATTTAAGCATTTGTTGATTTTTCGAATCGTGTTTGATCGCATTGTCTTATTTAAAAAATTTGTGAAAAAATAAAAACAAATACATCATATTTAAAATATATCTAACAATAAATCAAAATATAACAAAACAATCAATATTCTTGTAAATTTTTTGAATAAGACAAGTGGTCAAACACGATTATGAAAAGTCAACAAATGCTTACATTTTGGAACGGAGGTAGTACCACTTTCTCATTTGTTAATGCTGCTCCCAGTTTTTTTTTGCCAAAATGCTGCTCCCAGTTTTTTTTGCCAAAATGCTGCTCCCAGTTGAGAGAGAGAGGGGGCGCGCCCCGCTGCCGTGCGGGCCGTGGCCTTTTTATTTCGAACCCGCGGCACACGCTCTTCCGTTTTCCCTCTCTTATTCAAACCACGCCATCGCCGCCTCCTCTCCTCTGGTCTTGGGCTCCGCAGTTTGACGAGGAGACATCCGCCGGAGCTGCCTCGGCCGCCGGCGAGGGGATGGGCAAGGCGGCGCGGTGGTTCCGCAGCATCCTCGGCAAGAAGGACCAGACCGGCAACAAGCCGAAGCAGGACCTCCCGCCTGCCAGCGCCAAGCGGTGGAGCTTCGGCAAGTCGTCCCGCGACTCCGCCGAGGCCGCGACGGCGACGGCTACCGCCGCGAGCAGCAACGCGTCGATCGCGCGCGCCGCGGAGGCGGCGTGGCTGCGGTCGGCGGAGACCGCGGACCGCGAGCGCCAGCAGAGCAAGCACGCCATCGCGGTGGCCGCGGCCACCGCGGCGGCGGCGGACGCGGCCGTGGCCGCCGCGCAGGCGGCCGTCGCCGTCGTCAGGCTCACCAGCAAGGGCCCCGTCCTCGGCGCCACCGGAGGACTTCGCGCCGCCGCCGCCGCCGCCGTCAGGATCCAGACCGCGTTCCGCGGGTTCCTGGTAAGCGTCCCATTGTTTTTGCAACGAAAATCAGAAAAAGAGGAGGAGCTTGTTACTCATCACGCTCTGTTTCATTGCCCAACTGACGTGCCGACAGGCCAAGAAGGCGTTGCGTGCGCTCAAGGCCCTGGTCAAGCTGCAGGCGCTCGTCCGCGGGTACCTCGTGCGCCGGCAGGCCGCCGCCACGCTGCACAGCATGCAGGCCCTCGTCCGCGCCCAGGCCGCCGTCCGGGCCCACCGCGCCCTTCCTCCGCCCGTCCGCCCGCGCTACTCCCTGGTAAGCACAAGACGCCATTGGCCTTCGAACCAATGAAACTCTCTTGTGTTGGAACTTGGAAATAACACTCCATTCCGTTGCTCATGGATGACAGCAAGAACGGGACTGCGACACGCGGAGCGAGCACGGCGGTGCGGCGGCGGGGTACGGCGGCAGCAGCCGGCGGCTGTCGGCCAGCATCGAATCATCCTCAACGTACGACCGCAGCCCCAAGATCGTGGAGGTGGACCCGGGCCAGGGCCGGCCCAGCAAGTCCCGCTCATCCTCCTCGCGCCGGGCCAGCACGCCGGTGCTCCTCGACGCCGGCAGCAGCGGCGAGGAGTGCTGGAGCGCCCGCTCCATCTCCTCGCCGCTGCCGTCCTGCTACCACCTGGCCCCGGGCCCGCCGCGCATCGCCACGTCGCGCCACCACCCCCACCACGACTGCTGCGCGCTGGCCCGCGACTCCCTCGACAAGGCCCGGCCCGCCACGGCCCAGAGCACGCCGCGCTACATGTACGCGCCGCCCACCCCGGCCAAGTCCGTCGCCAACGCCGGCCACTCCTCGCCGTCGCTCGCACCGGGCTACATGTCCAGCACGCACTCGTCCGAGGCCAAGCAGGCGCGCTCGCAGAGCGCGCCCAAGCAGCGCCCGCCGGACCACCTCTGCTGCGCCGCCAGGAAGCGCGTCCCGCTCGGCGAGGTCGTCGTCGTCGAGGCCGCCCGGGCCAGCCTCACCGGCGGCCTCGCCTCCCTGCACCGGGCCTCCTGCAACGCCCGCCTCGCCGCGCACGACGCCTTCAGCTTCAAGGCGGCCGTCGTCGGCCGCATGGACCGCACGCTGGAGGTCGCCGGCGTCGAGAACGACCGCCTCGCCTTCCTGCACAGGAGGTGGTGACTGTCCGCGAGAGCTGTCTTTTCATGGGAGAGTAATTATTACTTTACTTACTAGCGATAATAAGAATGCGGTTTCATGTGTGTTCTTGCGCGAGTCCTCGTCGCTCACTTCTTGCTTCTCTTTTGTTGTTCTTGGATTGCATTTCATCGCTCATAATGAATGAGATGAGACTAGCTAGCTTTTTCTTCATTTCGTTTATCTTTGTCACTAGTGGGAAACAAGTGTATCACGAAAGTTTGATTCATGCTGCACTTGGACGATGTACATTCTTTTCTTTGCTGTTACCACCATTGTCAAACTCTATTGGATTGTTTCATTGAGCTCGTTCTCTCTGTTTATTCTGTTGGACCCAGAGTTTGTTTTGAAACCATACACCATGAAGTCAAGTGTTTCTGCACTTGTGGTTTGTGGATACACCTGCAGTAGCGGAGCCGGATTATCTCAGGGCTTATAAAATGGACCAACACAATTTCAAACTCACCAAACCAACTCAGCAACACTACTGGTATAACGGAGTAATAAATTACTATTTCTGGAAAACAGAAAAATTCAAAGTATCATGCTTAAGATCAAACATGTATTTTAACAAACATATATAAAGGAAAAAATCGTGTTTTTACCATCAAATTTAGGGTTAATTATGATTGTAACCTCGATATCATATTCATGTGATTTTACCATAAGTTTATTTGAATTGAAGCTAGCGTTGTTTTCCATTGGTTTCATTCTCCGTAAGATGGAAGCAAATAAATGACTGAAAACGAGAAAGATATGAGAGAGACCGAACTACCTAGACTGACGCAACAACGAGTCGAAATTCATGCCCCAAATCAATATTTGCCCAAATTCAGCAAATTTTATGAAAATATAAAATTCTTACAAACTATTCAAATTTTCGTTTTAACAGTAGTGCACACTTTGAAAATATAGGCTAAAGTTAAAATCACAACGTTGTCTTAGCATCAAAGTGTCCCTAACATGATCAAGGTAGAATCAGGCTTTGGTTCAAAAATAGTACCATAACATGATCAAATTCTAGATTCAGGGGTAAAATCATGGCGTTGACAAGAAATTGAAGGTACAAACGTAATTACCCCAACTATAAAAGTTCTTCGATTTTAAAAGGCGACGAACGTGTCAAGGTAGCCATGCCCCTGTGTCTCAGCACTCATCGTCTGCATACGTGAGTGCAATGAAATCGGAACATGTTTTTATTTTGATTCATGAAATTGAAGTACCTGAACTAAAATTGAGCAGAGAAAGTACCTGACGAAAATTATTGGCGATTCAAGTCCCATCCTACCTACCTATGCACAGGCAATCCTACGCTGCATGATCGAGCACGCAGTAGGACCAAAAATCGCATGAATAATTGTAGCAGATTCCTTCCGTATAGCCTATGGGTTTTGTCCTGCACATGGAGTTAGAAACCTAATGAGAGACGACGCGGCCTAGGCATCAATCGCGACCTGAAAGAAAGGGCGAAGTGAACCGCGACGTTTTTGTCATCTACTACTATGTAGCCTCTACTGCTACCATAGGTACGTACACCCAAGTTACAAATTCGATTTCAGGTTTCACAAACGCGACGCGCAAGAGGGACACGACAAGAGAACTCGATCTCGGATTCGAACTGGGCGTCGTTGATGCGATCGTGATCCTGATGCCGGGCCCTGGCCCTGGCGTTGTCAACCGTCACGTCACCGGAGGAGATCTTCGCTGCCGGAATGCACAAGGGCGGGAGGATGGCGCTGGCGCCACGGCCGTGCACGTGGTGCGGGCTCCGGCCGCGCGGGCCGCAACCCCGGCCGGCCCTACGCCATCACCAGCACGTGAGGACGGGCCCCGCCTGGCAGACCCCTGTCGCTGCGGCGCGGCAGTAATTAATCCTCAAAGCAAGAAGCTTTGCTGCTGTTTGCTGACGCCGCGCTCGTGCTCGCTCGTGCGGCCACGCCCGCCCTTGCAGTTGCAGCCTCAGCCGCCGCCGCTGACGTCAGCGGCCACCGTTTCGTACGCCTTGTCCCCCCTCCTTGCTGAGCGTTTTGTTCCGTCAGTGAATTCTGCTTAGCCGGAACCGCATCACTTACTGCGTCCGTTTTTCCGAATTTGAATACGGCCGCGGTGAACGGAAGAGGTCCCCGTTTTTTTGCAAGTTGCGTCCATCCGGATCGCACTCTCTCTTCCAGTATATCCAGCGGCCGGCCCCGTGAGCATGCATGGCATGTGAGCAGCGGTCAAGAAGCGAGCGGGTCGCGCTTGATTGAACTCAGGGACAGGCAGTCAGAAGACCCGTCAGTAGTGGCAGCAGCAGCAGCTCTCTTCCTCCTCGCTTGGCTTGCAGGTGAACGGCGGCAATGAAGCGAACTGGGAATCTCACCAGGCAGAGGTAGGGACCAGCGAGGAGGACCTACTCCTAATCCACGGCCTATCTATATCTGTCCATACACGGCGCCTTTCGTTTCAGCAATGATTAACTTCTGATTTGATCGATGAGAGGCCGGCCGGTCTTCCCTCTGGATGACCGTGCTACTACTGCCTGGTTGCCATAGGCCGAGTACACTGCGGCTTTCTTTCGTTCCCTTTTTCTGAAGATTCGTCCTTGCTTTTCTGCACGTTCGCACTGTCATTAGTGGCTTGCTAGTTTTGTCTCCGAAATTCAGCAATGGACGGGCTGAAATTCAGAAAACTCGTGAAAGGAATCGGTGAGCAAACTGAACGAACGAGACCAGGAATTCAGAGCGCAGCAGTTGCTGGTACCAGGAGTAATCCCTTGAGTTATTACTACTATTTGAAGCGGCTGGGATATCGGTGGCCTGCACATGGAAGCGCTTGACCGGCCGGGCGCGGTGGTTCGGCTCGGCTCTCGAGCCCAACTACGACCTGACCGCGCGCCGTCCGAGGCAAGCGCGGCTAGATTTTTGCCCAATTCCAAGCACGACCGGGCCAAGAAAACTGGCCAAATTTCGCTGAATTCGAAGCAGGGCCGGGACCGCACGCACCCGGGCCAGCCGCGTACGGTTTGAGGGCCTGTTCGTTTCCCCTATCTAATTTTTAGAGGAGTCAAATTAAAGAGAATTTTATCATTTTCAAGATCTTAAATAAAGTCTAATCTCGAAACTAATTGCAGACCTCCCTATCTAATTCACGAGACGAATCCAACGAGGATAATTATAGTGTTATTAGAAGATGTTTACTGTAGCATCACTGTAGCAAAACATAGATTAATTAGGATCATTAGATTCGTCTCGCAAATTAGAGGGGTCGCGACATAGGTTTTGTTATTAAATTAATAAAATTACTACTAAATAGTAAGATTCTCTTTGATGTGACAGTATCTAAATTTTAGAGGGTGGAAACCAACGGTGCCGAATCTGCACGCTCTACTGTTTCTGTTTGCTGCCCAGCCGGCGCAGTGTGGACTAGTCGTAACCATCTGAAATGGTAAAAACAAGGCAAACACATAGGAGTACATGCATGAATATCCCCCTTCCTGATTTTCTTAAAAAATTTCGAAAAATCCATACGTGAAATTGCGAGTTGCAATCATAGGCATCTCCCGGGAGGATCGGATTCGGATGGGAGCACGGAAACATTATCTGCTGGCTGCGACGTCCTGTCTCGTCTCTCCGAGGTCTCGTCCAAGCGAGAGGCCTGGTTCCAATCGATGCCGAATGCGTCTTATCCTGCTCCATATCAACAACATGTTGTCCGCAGCTCAGGCAGACACCGGCACGAGGAGGCGCTACGTACAAACTGCAACGCAAATTTCAAAACAAGGGACATGTAGAATCAAGCTCTTGCTTGCCTGTCGAGCTTGTTTTTGTTATTATTATTATGCAACTTACGCTGGCAGTTTTGTGATCCCATGGCCTCCTAAAATGTAGCGGTGCTGAAGAAAACCTGTATCCAACCAGCAATATTTGCGCCTGCCTGCTATGTCCTGATATGTGCTCGTACTAGCAGATTAGGCCTGCACGAGTCAACACGAGCACACACCACGGTGTAAGGTTACCTAACTTCGCGTCCAGTCCAGACATTTGTCACCAGCGTGCAGGGTGTCTTACCGGTTAACTAGTTATAAAGTAAGTAATAAACAAAACAGTACTTCAGCGGCAACTAAACTACAAGTATTTACCTAAAGTTCAGCCACTGCTCGATTCAGTTGGTTGTGATTTCTTTACTACTTACTGGTACCGAGCAGGTGAAAACTGATCCACAAAAAAGAGAGAGAGCAGGTGAAAACTGTCCCACGGGTGCTAATCACCCCCACTGTTTTCTAAATTAATGTGATTAGGGAGTAATTTTTGTGCGATGAGTGATTAGGGATTAGTTAACTAAACTAAACTAATGTCCTTGTACTAACAACAACAATTTAAGACTGAGTGAATAGTTAGCTAGTCAAAATTTAAAATTTTGAAATTTACCGGCTCATCCAGCAATGTGTGGATTTCTTACGCTACTACGTACATGTACTTTCAAACCTTCTTAATCTGACATGATGGGTTAGATGTGTTTTCGTTCTTTTAAAAACTTTGGGATTCCACAATGTTTTTGTACTATTAGTTTGCCTAATAAGTAGCTTCTTAATCGTTGACAAGGCAGGTAGGAGTGCATCTTAGTAAACCCTATTATATATATAGTTGTTGTACCGTCCATTCAAAAATTAAGTTATGTAGTACAACTGATTTCAGTTTGTTTCAAAACAGCTGCTTGGCCTTAGTTAATAGGGTTAATTGCAAAACCACCCCATACATCACCTTGAGTTTGAGATCTCCACCCAGTCTTTTTATTGTAAATCTCCACCAACCCACTAGATTTTGCTGTGACAACACCCCAATTTACACATGCTTAACCGATTTCGTGTGTGTTTTGCTGATATAAATTCTAGTGAACGGATAATTATTTTATCAAAATTTGATTTTGAATGATTATAGTCATTTTATTTTAATATGTTTTTTCCCAGCTCTCAAATTCTAGTGAGCATCGTCTAAAGCTCTAATTTACTTCTTTTCTCACATTCTCTAAAAGTATGAAAAGATCATAATTTTAATATTTTATAAGATTAATAAGAACACCATCAACTATTTTAAATGAGTGAAAACGGGTTGAATCAATTAAACATGTGTGAATTGGAATGACTTTTACAATAAAATCTTATGGGTGGGTGGTTGTTTGCATGAAAATAGCTTATTGGTAGGAATGTCAAACTCTGAATGACTTATAGGGTAGTTTTTGCAATTATCCCTAGCTAGTTAATATTCGTTCTTAGTTTGAGCACGAGGCGCTACGTACGAACTGCTTGGCATGATGCAATGCAAATTTCAAAACAGGGGTCGACATCCAGAATCAAGCTCTTGCTTGCATGTCGAGCTTGTTTTTGTTATTACTACGCAACTTATGCTGTCATCGGTCAGCTGCCGCACAAGTCGAGTGCCAAATTTTGTGATCCCATTGCAGCGATCGCCTCCTAAAATGTAGTAGCGGTGCTGAAGAAAACCTGTGTCCAATCAGCAATATTTGCGCCTGCCTGCTATGTCTCGATAATGTGCTACTAGCAGATTTAGGCCTGCGCGGGTCAACACGAGCACACACCACGGTGTAAGGTTACCTAACTTCACGTCCAGTTCAGACATTTGTCACTAGCGTGCAGGGTATCTTACTGGTTAACTAGCTAGTTAAAGTCAGTAATATACAAAACAGTACTTCTGCGGCAGCTAAACTACAAAAAGTATTTCCCAAAATTTCTGCCACTGCTCGTTCAGTTGTTTGTGATTTCTTTACTACTTACTGGTACCGAGCAGGTGGAAACTGTCCCAGGGGTGTTAATCACTCCTTCTGTTTTCTAAATTGATGTGATTAGGGAGTAGTTAACTAAACTAAATTAAAGTTTTGGCACTAACAACAACAATTTAAGTCTGAGTGAGTAGTTAACTAGTCAAAATTTAATATTTTACATGCTCATCCAGCAATGTTCGGATTTCTTCCGCTAGTATTTATTATTAGTCACACCTAAGTACATGTACTTTCAAACCTTCTTAATCTGACATGATGGGTTAGTTGTGTTTTCGTACTTTTCAAAACTTGATTTGACAATGTTTTCGTACTAGTACTAGTTTGTCTAATAAGTAGGTTCTTAACCGTTGAGAAGGCAGGTATATATATATATATCCTATTAAGCCCTACTATATAGGAGTATATATAGTTTTTGTACTGTCCATTCAAAAATTAAGTTATGTAGTACAACTGGTTTCAGTTTGTTTAAAGAAAGCTGCTTCTGTGGTGACTAACATGGGACACGCGGTTAATATTCGTTCTTAGTTAGTTTGAGCAATTTGAGCCGGGAGAATCTTCTACGTACAACGGCCTGAAGATCAACATTGGATCATCAGAAAGCACCTAGTTTACTGTAGTAAGTGCTGCTACAAATGGTGCATTATAGTACTTATTCTAGGGGTTCCTTAGTGAAGTGATACTAATAGAAATCAATTAGATTTAAGTTTTGAGGCTCCGGTACGGTTCCCTAAACCCTAAGACAATGCTAATGTGTGCGGATCTAGAAGCCAACATTTGGCTAACCTCCAATTATCCGATTTAAAGTTCTGGATCATGCTAGTCATGCTACTGGGACTTAGGTTCCATTATCTAAAAAAATGCTAGTCATTGTACTAAGCTTAGTACTCAACATCAAATGCTTTTCGCCCTACTTTATTTTTTCCCCCAAAGTACCCTGATTTGATGACTTCAGTTTCAACATATAATGCTACAAATGAATTTGATAAGGCATTTCTTAATAAATAAGAAAAGAAATTGATTTAAAGTTTAAACATGAATAGGTTTGGACACTATCCTCGTTCCACCTAGTTGCTTCACATTACACTATATTACCAAGAACTCCTTTGCGACCTGGCGGTTTCTACTGCTGCCAACAACTGTCTCAGATCTTGTTGCATCGTACTAGTTAATTACTGGTACTAGAATTGTTACCATTATTTTGTAGGAAATAAATCCTTACCTTCTTTAGTTAGTACCCTATTTTCTTTAGATGTTAAGTTTGGTAGTTTATCTTTCCAATTTGAATTAGGGTAGTAGTCCTGATTTCTTCCCATGTAATAGCCTTTATATATAGAGCAATAGAGTCCACAAAAGCTGTCAGTTGCAGCACCAAATTTAGATTGCATCTTTTATTTTTCTCTCGTGAGTTTTGTGTTCTTGGCCGTGATCTCTCCGGGGTGACGTGCGCGTCATTACTCCGGCGAGATTCCAACATATTTTTCCTCTCGACATGATCGACATACTATCTAGAATTGTTATTACAATTTATCTGATAATATGGACACTCGCCTGATGAATAACGCTGGCTAGAACTGTTCTTAATATTGTGGGCTATAGAGATGGTCTTTGATTTTTACTGCATAATTTGTTCAGTTGATTTTGTCTTGTGTGAATGTCTGATTGCTGTGCTAAATTCTACTACCGGCTCCCGCGAGGAAGCACCGCTTCAAACAACCAGGCCAGCAGCAGCGTTTCCGCCATTACCGAACTGGCCCAGCTTTCGGCATGGGCGAGGCGGTGAGCACTGAAACCCATAACGATTGGTCCGTACGGTGACGTACGCTGCATCTGTATCGGTCTTTAATGGCTCGCAGGGTATTGCATTTGCAGCTGCAAAACAAGCATATGGGAGTTTCCCCGTGGTCCAGTCGCGTGGAATAGAGCACCTACTAGTATGATCGTAGAAGAACAGGAATAACTTCTTCTCTACGATCATACTAGGTGCGTAGAAACTCTGAAACTGTGCCCGTCCGCGTGAAGTCACAATTTTTTCAGGGGATTCGGGGTCGAATTTGAGCTAATGCAGCGTTTGACAAACACTTCTAAACAAAAATCGTCACTAGACTAGATGATGCTGAATCCACCACTCTCCTTTCCTGTGGCCTGTAAACCTGCGGTCTCACACTTTTTCTTTTCTGTCCCCCCCCCTTTCAGAGCAGTGGATCAACACAAAGGGCAGATCGTGATGCAAGAGAGAGCAGTGGAAGGATCGTCCTCAGCAGGTAGCATTATCGTTGTCAGCAGCAGCATCATAACTGCCATTGAACAAAAAGAGATCCACGATTGAATGGGATGAGACGGATCATGGAACTGGGGCGAATCTCATGCAAACCAAGCGGAACGATCCAAACAGAAAGTGGAGAACGTATTTGAACCAAGGGGCTCACCATTCATAATCTGCAGGCCAAGGTTTCATCATGGAAACACAACCACAGTGCATCTTGAAAGTGCATGGGACCTACTATCTGCTCTGCTAAAACGGATTCAGATCCTAACAGTGGTGTGTCCTCGGTCTCGTATACTGTCCTCTATCATACAGGAAACAATAGTAAATGAAGCCATGTGTGGAGGAAACACCATCATACAGGAACAAAATTGTTCAAACAAGCGTTTCAATCTTCCGAGCCTTGGCAGTCATTGTTCTACCCCGGCGCTCTCATTTACTAAAGGGTTAGGAGAGTCTCTGTTGAAGACCATGTGTGCGTGAAATCAGCGCAAGCAATTCTCTGAAAATTTAGCACGGGAATCACTCACCTGCCACTCTCGGCTCCTATAATTGCCTGACCGCGATATAGTAGTGACTAGTGAGTACAATTATGAGTACTGAGCTCCATAATTTCTCGATGCTAGGGACCCTCCAAGTTCGAATGCAACTTATCAAAATTGTAAAAACCCTGTACTAATACAGCTGCACAATACAATCATTCTGTCAAGGGCCTCCTGATGACATAGAGTACAGTTTTGCTGCTCCAGGCATACAGCTCATAATGCATTAAAAAGCATGCAAACTCCCCATTGCCCAGGGTGGGGAATTTGCTGTCGCTGCAGAAGAGAAGGCAAAGGAAAACAGTATAGAGACATTGCAACAACTATACTAGTACTACTCCTGTTTGTGAGAAACAAATCCTTGGCAAAATAGGGCCTCTGGAAATGTCAGCCTGGCCTTTTATTCTTCCCGGTTCCCAACGTTAAGTCTGGTCTTCCGTGTAAATCTGCAGTCTCACACACAGTTAGATGCCCCATTCTGAACCCAATAAAATCATGTTCCATGCTGTGCAGTGGTTGCGCAGTTCATTCCAGAGTTCGGATTTGTACATTCAGGCCTGCTTGCAATTTTTTTTTCGGTAGCAAAATCTGGCTACAGATTCATATGGGTCCTGTTGGGAGGCAACATAAACTTAGCCTCTGATTCGCTTCTACGCAAATGTTGTTGCTGCCGTTTGCCCGTGTCCTCTACGCATCAGCATTTCGGCATTAACCTTTTTTTTGTTGCTCATTTGAAGTTCCTGCAGATTCTTTTAAAAAGGAAAATTTGAACTCCATACTTTCTCCAGCGCAACCATTCCTAGGAACACTTTCAAATAATGAAAATTAGAATCTCAAGGAGTAGCTATAGAAAACATTGGATTCTAAACATGGACCATCCTATGTACTGATGCGCATGATACCATCACTGGGCAGAACAGATCCTTGCCGCCTTGCGGGGTGTCGGTGCAAGGGAATTTAAATTCTGCTCTCTAAATCCTGTAATGGCTGCAGGAAATTTTGGCTGGAGTGATTCTCCCGAGACACTGCACACCTGCATCCTCAATGTCCTCTCGACATCTTGAAAGATATGGATACGAACTGACATGAAAATGCCGAGGAATCAAAATTCTGCTTACTGAGTAATACTGTTTTTATTGGAAAGCAACTACTAACTGCTTGTGTTGGAATCTTAGTAACATATTATACGCTGACATGAACAGTTAGTAAGCACTGTAATAAATTATAATAAAAAGAATTACCATCACACGAGTAAAATTTCTGGGACAGAAGGTTGCGTGTTCAACTATATGGCGGCTCTAAGGGATCATGGGCCTATATAGGCTCATAGTCATATTCCAGTTGCATATAGCACAAAATTGTATGGTCATCCTTATTTGCTGTCTTCTTTTCTAAAGGAGTTGCACAACTAATACGACAAAACATGGAAATGTTGGATGACATTTCACAATTATATTCTTTTGAGAAAATATGGACGTTGAACATAAGGAGCTAGAATCAGCACATCAAGCATGCGATTGTGGGCTTGTGGCAAGTTAAGGAGCAGTACAAGTTTTCTAGAGCCTCTTGTCAGAACAACCTTCTACACTGGAACTCTGAACAGGCATCACATTACAATCGGCGTTCTCAAGGTTCAATCTTGGTTGAGTCTATAGCTTCGTCCACTGAAGGCACCGGTACCACTGCTGGCTGGTTCTTGGTTGAGTCTATAGCTTGTTCCTCTGAAGGCACTGGGGCCAGTGCTGGCTGGCCTGACTGGAGAGTTTGCCTGCACACCTATCTTGAATCGAGCAACAATCCAGTGTCTGTGCAAGTGCAGCAGGTTAAGGAGACAATGAAATAAACATTTGTGAATTAAAGTAACAAGAGTACATTGTACGCGAATTGAGAGAAAGATAGCGATAGCCTCAAAGGATACACCCATTTCGGAGTCTTCAGGTAGTTCTTTCCAGTGGCTAGTGGGTGCAACACTGCAAGGAAGTAGTACAGATGTCCAACCATAATACCCATAAGGCCAGGAAGGATGGATGACCCAAATATCACATCCAGTGCAAGCATAACCCATGGAAGATAAAATGACTGCAAGGAAGAGAGTACATTAGCGTGGAATACATTGGCAGGACATAAGACTTATGTAACATTGTCATCAGTTGTGCAACATAAAAATGAAAAACAAAGTTGTATTGCATACCCTCAATGGGATAATGCCATAAATATTTATCTGCGCATTCGGATACTCTCTGCTCCAAACATAAAGAAGCATGCTGACCATAGGTATGCCCAACAGCGGAAGCTGTAGATATGGAATAGCAGACAGTACCTGATTCAAGCAGTGTAGAGTTATATGCAAGTTTAGCAAAAATGCGACAGTCTGTCTTTCAGTTGAATAATCTGAATGCAAAGGTTAAAAATTTCCATTTACCAGAAGTGAGATGGCCCCGAATATCATCATCCATAAGAAGTCTGCAGTCCGCCTTTCAAATACACCCTTTTCCAACTGCACACCATACCTTGCTCTAAATACCAAAATACAGAAACCAATTTCAAACAACCAGTGTTAATTTACAATTGATAATATTGTGGAAGTAATCTTATAGAAGGCATTCAACAGTTAACTTACATCATCAGAAGACGAATACCAAAGTTAATGGAAAAACCACCCAGGAAAATGAAAGTTGTAAATAGCCTCCATATCTGCAAGGTTCAGAAACTTCTTTCTGAGTAATGAAAGTTTACAGAACAAGAGTGCAAAACAAAATTTGTAAACTTTTCGATACAGAAAGATGACAGAATGCACTGCTGAACAAATTGAGCCAAAATGCTCTTGCATGTTTATGAGGCATCATAACAAACATTCAAGAATAAAATTAAAGATCAAGAACTCATTTTACTTCACATGATCATGCAAGGTATGAATCCAGCATATAACAGATAACAATTCCCCATCCTCGCAATGCAAGTTCACAAAGTTTTTCAGCCACTTAGGAACAACAATATTAAACAGTACGTCTGTCATGATATAGGTGAAGGGAAAACACAGACAGACACAAACCTGAAAGTGCTTGAACACCCAGGGGTAATATAAGACGAAAAAGGAACCGCTCAGTATCTTGAGCTGGGTGAGAGTGGCAGTGAAGACACACAATGTCCCAAATGCCTTGCTTATAGGTGGAAGTGAATTGTACCACCTGCAATAGTAAAAGAACACACATATCAAAGAAGGTTCAGAATTGAAGGATTTATAAGTTTGTTTCTATAAATACTGAATCCTCTGTAGACTGATAATTTGCATGTCATGTGTGAGCTTAAGTACAAAATTAATAAACCAAGCATGTCTCTAAAAATTAATTTAGCCAACAGTGACTCAATATTTCCTGGTTGCAATGTAAGCAAAAAAAAAAGGTAAATAACTGTGGATTATGCTAGTTTTATGGCATCTACAGTGCCTTATATGTAAAAACCATAAAAGCACATCTTGCTTCATGTTGATTACGCTGTAAAGCTAATTATAATGTTTAGTAATGCCTTCCAGTGATTTACGCAAATTTCATGATTGTATCCCTTCCATGATTTATTGCCCCCACCAGATTTTTGTTGCAGGTAATACAACAAGAATAAAAACAGCGGTGACGAATTCCTATATGCAAATAAGTAAATAATTATACAAAGCTGTTCTTTCTTTGGAAATCATATCATTGTTAGTATCGATTACATTGATTTTTTTATCAATCCAAAGATCATATGAAAACCCAACTCTTAGTTGACAGTTACACATCCAAAAAGAGGAGTGTTCACAATTACAATCATGGGTCCAAGAAACATTCCAAATTGGTTTGATCACTTCAACTACAACAAAACTATTGGATGGCCAGATTTGTATATTTTACTCGCAACACAGCAAGGGGTAATCATGCCATGAACAACCATCAAACCATCTAGGTATATTATAGCCAGCATACTAGATTCGCACAAACTAGGTTTATAAGGTGACTGACAAATCAGTTGCATTTGTCAATTACAAAGAGAGCAGAAAGCTAGAACATTGTCACTTTAAAACTAGCCCTTTACAACAGGTAATGTACACTACACTCAGGTTTTCATTGTTGATAATCATGCCTCCACGACAATCTAGAAACCTTGGATTAGTTTTTGCCAAGGGCAACGAGTCTTCAGCGAGAACAATCATCGAACTAAATGAGACAATAATGCCTGCAAGTGTTACAGATTGCCATCAAAGACACGAGACCATGCATGGCAAAGGAGGCTCTATTCAACTAAATGAAAATGGGGCCACAAAGGAACAAATACAGGGACTTTAGTTTTGCGGAATAGTAAATCAAGGGAGCAGGGAACTACATCAAACTGCTCCAACATTACAGACTACCCGATTATATATAAAAAAACATCAGACTACCCCTACCAGTCATAACAAACCCTCATTCTCTAGACAGCTTGCTCGCAATAACGATATGACCGTAGTCCAGCTACATATATATCAGTTCACCAGAGTAAACGAAGAACACGAACCAATCTGTCAAAATCCAATTTCCAATTCGAAATCCTAAGGTCCCAAATCAGTACCATGAACCGCCTCAACCAGTTAACCGTGACCCAATGATGAAACCATCCTAGTAGTAGATAAAAAGCCGTGTAGACAGCTCAAATATTCCCACAAACCCGCAAACCTAACCGCATCTGCGCGTAGGAATCCAGGATTCTATTAGGAAAACAGATGAAGCCTTTGGAAGATTCGAGGGGACTCACTCGGCAGGGGAAGACATCTCGTCGCGTGGATCGATTCGAAGCCCTCGATCTCTCCGTGGTCGGCTCTCGTGTTCGCTTCCTTCGTCTCGTCGGCTGAGAACAGAAGAAGAAGAAGAGCTGGTGCGGGTCGCCGCGCCTGCGCGAAAACTCCAGAGTGGAAGAAGCAAGAGGAACCGTTGACATTCAATCGGACGGATCAGATCCTTTGGACACGTAGTTGGGGGAGCTGCGGCGCACGCGATTGGTCGGGCGTACGCGGCCGGGTTGTTTTTAGATCACCAGCCCTCGTGCGTTTATATGCTTTTCAACCGAATTTAAAGCCATTTTCACAGAAAAATTCCAAAGTTTAGTCTTCGATAGAAAAAAATCTTCTGATATGGTTTTTTTCAAGGACGTGTTTGACATGACTCTATAGCTGAACTCCGATGAAGAACAGACGAGAGCTAGCCAAACACCTCAACTCTAAAAATTGTTGGAGCTGCACAACTCCGGAGCTCTAGTTCATTTTGGGATGAAGTTTCTAGAGCACCTCATTTGCAACTCTAGAAACAGGTAAAACCAATCTCGTCGTGGAGTTCTAAACTATTTACCCACCACTACTATTGGTTACATAGAAAACGGTTCGTTCTCTTATTTCCTTTGCTCTTCTTTCTTCTTCCTATACCCGTGACCGTGCCACTAGTACCGCTGCCCATGCGCCCTTGCCTCGCTCGACCCAAGCTCCGCCGCTTGAGCGAGGTGACCAAGGCGAGCGGAAGAATATGGCTTGGAGCTCCAAGGGTGCTTACGTGCGATTCGTGGCGGGAGGAGCGATCCTACCATCTTCACAAGAAAAGTTGGGAGTGATTTATTTATGTGTCAAGTATACGTCGATGACATAATATTAGGTTCGACTAACCAAACTTTTTGTGATGAGTTTGCCAAGATTATGACTAGGAAATTTGAGATGTCGATGATAGGGAAGTTAAAGTTCTTTCTAGGCTTTCAAGTCAAGAAACTAGAAGAAGGAGCATTCATAAGTCAAACCAAGTACACACAAGACATCCGAAGAAATTTGACATGGACAAGGCAAAGCCAAGCAAAACTCCAATAAAGATAAATAATCATCTAGGATTGGATGTAAATGGCAAGACGGTCGACCAAAAGGTATATCGCTTCATGAACAACTCTTTGCTTTACCTTTGTGCATGTAGGCCCGATATCATGCTTAGTGTATGCATGTGTGCAAGGTTTCAAGCCGCTCCAAAAGGGAGCCACTTGGTGGCCGTTAAAAGAATCTTAAGATATTTGGTTCACACTCTAAACATAGGGTTGTGGTATCCTAAGGGCGCTAGGTTCAAGCTAGTTGGCTATTCCGATGCCGACTACACCGGATGTAAAGTGGATAGGAAGAGTACCTCCAGGACTTGCCAATTCTTGGGTAGGTCCCTTGTATCTTGGTCATCTAAGAAACAAAATTCCGTTGCTCTTTCCACCGCCGAAGCGGAGTATGTTGCAGCCGGTAGTTGTTGTGCACAACTACTATGGATGCAAAAAACTCTAAAGTACTTTGGATATACTTTGACCAAAGTTCCCCTCCTATGTGACAATGAGACTGCCATCATGATTGCATATAACCCCGTTGATCATAATAGGACTAAGCATATAGACATCGAGCACCACTTCTTGAGAGACCACTCAATCAAAGGGGATATTGAGATTAGCTATATGAGAACCGACAAACAACTAGCCGATATTTTCACCAAGCCCCTAGATGAGAAACAGTTTTGTGAGCTTAGGAGTGAACTAAATATACTTGATTCTTCTAATGTGGAATGAAATCTTGCGCATCTTTGTGAATTTGGATGATTTGCCCCTCTTGTTGAAAATGATTTTCAAAAACTTGTTGGTTGTTTTTTATATGAATTTGCTATTTGATCATGTGATCAAGTTGTCAATCTTGTGAATATTGTTCCCATTGATTGATTGTTGGTTATTCACAAGAAAACGCAACTCCAAGTTCCAACCTAGGTGTTCTTCCTCGGTTTCCACGGAATTTTCGTCAACACTTAGCGCGTCAATTTCCTGGAAAACTAGCTGCGATAGAACTTCCGTCCATTCAAAACTCTCTAGTTTTGACGGAACTTTTGTCCAACGACGGAACTTCCGTCATGGTCGGCTTTATCCCGATCCGCAACCACCCCTTCCCTTCTCCTTCCTCATTCTATCCAAAACTTTCTCTCTCCTCACCCAAACCCTAGCGTGGGGCTCCATTGGAGTTGGAGATTGATGATTTCAACTCGGGAAGGGAGTCCGTGGGGAAGCTTCTCCACTCTCCGAAACTTCCGTTCCCCATCTTCTTCCGTCGATTCTCGCGCTTGGTTGAGCGATTTTGGTATGGATCTTGACATCCCCTTTCTTCCGATTTGGTTAAATGCTATGAGCTTGCTTAGTTCCCTTGGGTAGACTAGGTCATTGGACCATAGTGCCCATCTTTTTGTCAAGCTCTAGTAGTTAAGTGCATGGATTCGCCAAATCGCATATCTCCATGGGTGAGCTCCTGCCAAGACGGAAGTTTTGTCTTGACGAAACTCTCTCATGAAGATATGCCACTTGGTGAAATTTTCCATGCTCTTGCGTTGGTCCTTATCGACTCCTTCTATCTTGTGTCGGACAATGCCGAGAACCAAGGTCTCCTGGAGGAAAAACAAGGGTCACGCTATGGATGAATCGGTTGATGACTTTGACATTGAGGAGGAAGAGAGCTCGGAGAGTGAGGAAATTGCTCCACCTGGCTCTTCGGTGAAGTGCAAGCGTGCTGCAGGTCATGCTCCTCCACCGGACAACAGGGACAAGGTCAAGGGACCGGTCGACAATCCACCTATGGGTCAAGGAGCGATGATTTGTGGATGGTGTGTGCTTGAGCCAACGTATGTTGGTGCTTATGGGAGGGTCAATCAAAGGAAACATCCTTGAGCTCTTGATGAACTTAGGAAGATAAACTCTCGTAGTGTTCGGTAAAGGAAGCCTCTAATCCTCGTTTTCATCTTTGGGGTCAACAGGACTATTACTAAACATTCTTCATTGACATGAAGAAGAAGTCCCACAGTGCTGCATAGGCATCGGTGGATTGATTGGCAATATATGGAGGATGAGAATGATACTATCTTTGATCAAGTGATTGATGTGTGCCGGACACGTGGTGTTTATAACCCGATGGCCTTCGGGTATGATCTGGAATGAGGAGGTCATTTGTTAATTCTATGCCACTCTTTACATTGATCACACTAGACACAAAGTGATGTAGATGACTTAGGGGCAGCAGTTTGAGTGCGGTTGGAGGGTCTTTACCTCCTACTTTCAGCTTCCCAACTCGGACAGAGCCGATGACAAGGAAGACATCAACAATGAGAACCAGATTCCGTAGTCCGAGCTAGCCTTTTTGTATGAAGATGGGCCATGCATCTATGGACAAAACAAGGGCCTTCAACCTTCATCGCTTCTACCTCAACCGCATCCCGAAACAGCACAATTGTGCCTAAAGATGGGTACAATGATCAGATTGCTTCTTGGTCCAGGAACGTGCTTGTGAGGTTTGCTCGGGATGCCACTCCTTTCCGTGTTATTGGCTTCATCTTTGAGGAAATCAGTAGGAGGAGTGTGAATACCCGGAAGACTCTTCCATATGCTCCTTTCATCATGGCTATGATTGAGGGAATGACTGGTCTATGATTTGAGAAGGAATGCAAGCACATGCCCTTACAGCTCAAGCTCAAAAAGCCAACCAAGAAGGGCAGCTCATCCCATGCACCACCCTCTACTAGCACTTCTCGTGGCCCCGCACCTCGGCGTGGTGGCTCCCCCACCTCCCACATCATGAAGGGGCTCAAGTCCATCTTCAATGTATGCACATCAAACGCAGTCAAGATCCACAAGAATGATTAGCGCACCAAGAAGAACACTCGGTGTCTCAAATCAATCATGAGAGCTCAAGGTCCGACTGTCTCTCCGGATGGGTTCGAGACGGAGCAGGAGGAGGCACCCCAAGTGTAGCAGTGGCAGCCGGAGGACTATGTTTTCCACAGTGGCAACAATAATGATGATGATGATGACGATGATGATGAGGAGGAGTTCAATGCCGGCGAAGAGGAGGATGACGAGTGATTTCCAATTTTCTTCTTTTCTTTTTGGTGCCTTGATGCCAAAGGGGAGAGAAAAGGGGAAAAGGGATCACTTTGCTTTATCAATGTATCTTTGTCTTTCTAGCGTTGGAACTCATGGAACAATGTGATGTATGAACTATGTGGTGTTTTTTTATTGTAATAGGGCTAGTTTAAATTCTTTGCAAGCTTCTACTTGTGGACGATGATTGGTGTTTGTTTATCCACTTTAATGTGTGAATCATATCCATGTTGCTAAATGTATGACTTGCTTTATGTGGTGTGCCGCTTTGCGCCTTGTTGCTTTTTTTTTGCTCACACACTCTTGCATATCACTTATGCACTTTTTGTAGGCACCCCACAAGCACAAAATATAGGGAGAGCTCTCTCACATGTCTCGTGTGACCCATGCATCTCTTTAGGGGGGGGGTGGGGGGTGAGCTTCGCTATATTTGTTTGTTGTTTCTTTTCGTTATTTGTTATCCTTATCTCTTTTTAATTGTTTGTCATCAATCACCAAAAAGGAGAGATTGAAGATGCAACTAGGCCCCCTAGTGGATTTTGGTGATTAATGACAAAGAATTAAAACTTCTAATGTGATCTTTAGTGTATGTGCAGGATATCAAAGGAATAATATCCACTTTGTGAGATAGTGTACCCCTCATACAAAAGATGGAACAAGTACTAAAAAACAAGAGCTAAAAAAATAGATTTATAGCTTTTTGAGTATAGATGTGCCAAACTATCAAGAGGGGTGAAACGATCTTACATGCGAGGGAAGAATGTGCTCTAGGAAACCAAATTAGCTTGGAAACCAACAATGCCAAGAAAAGCCAAGT
Organism: Chloris gayana; assembly: GCA_031894775.1. Taxonomy (NCBI): domain Eukaryota; kingdom Viridiplantae; phylum Streptophyta; class Magnoliopsida; order Poales; family Poaceae; genus Chloris; species Chloris gayana. The sequence continues at coordinate 88,868 of JAUNZO010001035.1, forward strand.
CCAAAAAGCCAACTCAACTTAGCTCCATCAACTAGGACAGAAGTTTCGTAGGTGGGACGAAAGTTCCGTCTCGACGATTGGAGCTGCGCTTTCCACCCACGATGGAAGTTCCGTCATTCTTGACGGAAGTTCCATCAATTCCGAGAAATTGGGACGGAAGTTCCACCTCAAACGGAAGTTTCGTCTTGACTGTTTGCTACCTTTTTCTAAGGGAGCGATGGAAGTTTCTTCAAACCCTATCTTGACCTAGCAACGACTCTATTTGGACCTCTTCTATAAAAGACCTCTCCCATCTCGTGAGGAGAAAGGCTGGTGCTTTTTAAACTATCCCATCTCACACAAGCTCATACTCTCACTCCTCTCCACTCCCCTTGGGATCCAAGGCCATTTGTGAGAGTCCCCAACTCGAATCCAAGCTTGAGAGCATCATCCCAACCTAGAGCACATCTTTCCCTTGCAAGCAATCTCAATTTCACTTGTTACTCTTAGAGATTTGTTCTCCTAGATTAGCTAGATATCAACCCCGGAGCTCCCAAGTTTGTGGTGAGCCTTGGAAAGTTTGTGAAGGTTGTGATTCGCCTCCAAAAGAAAAGGAATCAAGAATAATAATAATAATAATAATAATAATAATAATAATAATAATAATAATAATAAGTAAGAAGAAGAAGAAGAAGAAGACGTAGGAACCTCTTTGTGAGGGGTCCAAACTTCGGTGAAAAATCTCCGTGTCTCCCTTGTATTTTGTTGTGTGCTTGTTCTCTTCCGTTGGCTTGTTTTTGTCCAATCTATTTGTATGTAGCATGTCTATCAAATTTCCGCAGGTGTAACACTTCTAGGAGGTGAAGGAAGGTTTCCATTCAAGCGGAATCGTGAGATTTTGCTCTCTTGGCAGCTGCCCTAGTTTTCACCCCCGGCTCGACGGAAGTTCCGTCCCCGACGGAAGTTCCGTCCTGGGCAGTTCTAACGAATTTGTTTAAGTGTTGTGATTTTCAGGTTTTTCGGAAGATTGCCTATTCACCCCCCCCTCTAGGCAACTTTCACTCCCGGACAACACATCTCGGTTGATGGAGACATGCTTCGCTTGATTGCTGCTATTCTATCTTTTTGTTTAAGACCTACGGGTTCTTATGTAAAAAGATGTTTAACTATTACCTGGTTATACTGATATTTCATCGTTTATCATAGCATGTATGACTAAACCGATCGTGGCATACATGTGAGTGCATCCGTGTAGCACCCTAATGTTAGAAACCTAATAATAACCAAATAAATCAATTTTCCTTCCCACATTTTTATTTTCTTTAAAATCTAAGAAATATAGAGAATTAAAATTAAGGAAGAATTCTCCCCTTTTCAAATCAAAATGCCCTAAAAATAATATTTACATCCACCGTGATTGTTATTTCACTTTATATGCTTTGTTGGGATTTTTCTTCTTCTTTTCAAGTTGGATGTACTTTATTTGGATTTTATTTGCCTTTATTTGCTTTTAGAACCCAGAAAAGAAAAGGAAAAAGATGAAACCCTCAATCGTGCCGATTTTCCTCCCATTTCCAGCACTAGGAGCCTCCCAACCCGGCCCCGACCATGCACGACCCATCCTCCTCTCACTCGGCTCGGCGCGGTCCTTCCCCCTCTTCCCCACGCGCATGGCCAACGGCCGGAGCCCCGCTCCGACCGGTCCTCCGAAGTAGCGTGACCTCCGGATCGGTTCGCCGCCCTACCTAGGTACACCACGTCACACCGTCGCCACCCTCCCGCAAGGGCATGCAGCTCAAGACGTGCCCCGCACGTGAGCGCGCCGCGTCTCGCCGCGCACCCTTCGCTCGTCGCCGTCCTCCCTCCTCCTCCTTTCCCCGAATTCACGCGCAAGTAGGCACGACACGACCGTCATTCTGCCACATTCCCATCCCCGCCTCGAGCCGACACGACCGTCATTCTGCCGCGTGCCCATCCTCGCCTCGAGCCGCTCCCGCTAGCGTATCCAAAAAACCACCACCCTCAACCATGGTTGCTGCCTCCCCATGCTCCCCCTTTCCCACGTGGTCGGCTATAAAGCATCAACTCTCTCACTCTCACCTGCCCCACCACCGCTCCACCATACCGCAGGCGAGGTACTCCCCTTCCCTCCTCTCTCTCGTTCTTCCCCCACGCCAGCACCCTCGCTTCCCCATCCGTCATGCACCGTCCATCCTCCCTCTTGCGCTCCCGGTCCAGCCTGAGCCGTCTCTCGACCACCACACACACACACACTCGCTCGACCCTCCTTTCCTCGGATTCGCGCGCGTGTTGGATGAGCCATCGCTCTGTCGCCGCGTCCGAACTCCGACGGGCTTGCCCGTCCACCTCCGTCATCGCCACCCATGAGAGATCGCACCCACATGTGCGTGTCACTCCCCACACCGTCGTTGTGCACGCCAACCTCACCCCAGGCCACCTGCGGCGACCGCCCGAGCCTTTTTGGCGACCTCCCCTACCGCACCGCCCTCCGGTCCACGGTGGACCCGTGGACCAACCACCCTGACCGGTCTACAGCCCCATAGACCCAGTCCACCTATTTTCCCATTGGAAAATAAATCATGAAATCCATAAATCCCATCCCTTTTCACGTAGCCCCCGACCTTTCAAATAATTAGAACAATAGCCTTAGTTCTTCCAAAAGCCCCCTAGAGTCATTCTGTTTTTATAGAAAGAGCCCTAGCCTTTTCCAAAATCACACTTAGGTCCCTAGATCTTCTAGAAGCCCTATAAATCAAACTATAGCTCCGTTTCGAGCGATTCTTTTGCCATTTTGATCCTCTCCTTGAACCCTAGCCCCAAGACACTCCTTTTCTCTCGGGGTTTTTTGGTTTATTTTGTATATTTGGATTATTTGCTTCTCATTGTAGTTATTTTCTGTTTATAAACGTAATATAGACGACGAAGAGTTGGAGGAGAGAACCCGGAGGATCCCGAGTATGAGTATAGTGACCTGGAACTACTCGGAGGCAAGCTCTACTTTCCTTGATCATGATTGAACCCATTTACATCGCTATACAACTATTATTGAGAGCCATTCTATCATTGCATGTGCTATTACTTTCGTTGCTTAGCATTTACCAATTTGTATTATTATACGTATATTTTATATGAATATGTACACATGACCATATACAACATACAAAACTTAAAACCCTAGGAGTCTCCATTGGCTTTGCTAATGTTGACGCCCCCTTGTCACTAGCTCGCTTAGCTAATGCAACCTCGACACCCTATTTATAAAATGTGTAAAACGAGTTTGGTGGTGTGAGTAAATGAAGTGTAGAGTAGTGACAATTGAGTTTAGGATGATGTTAGGGTTACAAGGTTGAGGGTGAGGCTTCGGTTGTGTTTCATAGAATGAAACAATATGGGATCCATCCGTCCCGGATGAGCGTCCTGCCATGTAAGGAGTGGTTCTTTTGACCTCAACTTGCTGATTTTAGTACAACCATGGAACATGTTATGGGTAGGACCCTCCCCCTATACGGTCGTGGCAAATAAGACACCGTCCAAGAGTAGGTAGTTGTCGGAGGACAGGAGTAGGTCCCGGTATTGCATGGCCCCGCTAAGTCCATGGCGTGGGGTGCTCCCGGTCATCGACGGACGGGTTTGTACATAGCATATTGGGTGTCGGAAGGACATTATGTCACTCCCTAGATAGGAGGACGTAGCTCATGGGTAAAGTGTACAACCTCTACAGAGTGTAAAACCTATTGGGTGTCCGATACGCGCACACGTACAAATCACACGGGAGCAATTGTTGTCGCCCAATCTTCTCGTAGGATCCGCGAACTTGATAACTTGTCGATGCGTGACCTGGTGAAGCGGTAGTGCACCGCGAGGCTGTCCACACGACGAACTACCGAGACAATCACCCTTCCATGTATCAACGAAACAGCCCACGCAATCACGCCCTATAGACGTGATGGCACGAACTGGGTGAACCACGGCTTGGCATTCTACAACTCCCTTAGGAATCGAAAGAACAAGTATTGCAAGCCTCTCAAGACTCACACATAAACAAAAAATCCAAGAGTTTGTGTATTCTCAATTCAGATCATCAAGTAGTAGCCTTTCATTGTCTAGTACAATATATATATAGAAATAGAGGCGTTCAGGTTTGAGTAAATGGCAGCATGAGGATGCACTAGTAGATTTTGTGGCTGACTCGCGTGTCCTTTCTGCTTCCGGCAGCAGTTACTAAAATGAACATAACTCTTTATTGGGAAGTTCAAATGATGAACCATTTGTTGCGCTGGAAAGTAGACTTGAAGACGCTTCCATCCACTTATAGAACACCACCTAACTCCTTGTATTCTGTCCACAGTGATGCTTGACATTCGTACCATGCTTCTGGTTTTATTCCCATGCAAACGCGATGAACCAACATTTTAGTCATGCACACCATAGGCTTCTTGGTTCAGATATCTAGAGGCTTGAATCAATCTTCATCCCATGCTAGTTCATACACTCCATCATTCCTAAGGACATTAGAACAAGAACTCAAAAGCATAGGCTCATTCAACATAAACCGATCATTAAACATAAGGTTAGCATTCACCCGAGAATGAATTTCCTTCTCAAAATGTTTAGCTCTACTTCTTGTAATTGGACAAACTATATCAAACTGAGTTTCATTTGAAGATGAGTGAATGCTAGGAATGTCCTCATTAGTGTCGAAGGACATTAGTGTCAAAGGACATTAGTGTCACTCCCTAGATAGGAGGACCTGTCAGGATCTAGGCTCACTAGATTAGCCACTATAAACTCCCTTGGCGTGTGAGTGGGCATAATGAAGGCCCGTGTTTTGGGAAGAGTTGGTTGATGAGCCAGGAGCTGCTGTTCTAGCGAAGGGTCGGAGGCTCAAGTTAATAACCCGGGAACTAGCAAGATCAAAATGAATCGCCCTTAGGGTCAAACACTAAAATGAACAAAACTGTTTTTATTCATTCAAAGCTATCTCTTAGATAAAGTCCACCATATCGTGCTTCCGCACAAACAAACCATAAGCCATTTTCTTGACCAGCACCCAAAGCGTATGCATATACCCCTTGAGTAGTGTAGGGATTGTTGAGTAGCTTCCGTACTCACCCATGTTGATAATTTATTTAGATGAAAGTATGGAGTACGACGATGATGAGGAGTAGGTCACGTTCTTCGATCAAGTTGCCTATGGCGTTTCTTTGAAGTTTCCCTTGAAGTTTCTACATCTTTTATTCGAGGATGGCTTGTCATTCTCCTTGGCTTATAACATAAGGCTTGTATGAACCTATCTATCTCGCATGGGACTAAATAAATTTTGTTGCATGTGACTTTATATTATTTGTACGTGTATACCAACTATTGAACCATGGATTGGTACGGAAGCACAATACATCCTAGAATTGGGGTGTGACAGATGGTATCGTAGCCCATACTTGACCGTAGGACGCAAGCTTAGGATGAACCACCACAATCCCTACACACACACACACACACACACACACACACACACACACACACACACACACACACATTTCTAAAACCATGGCATCGACGACATCTACCTTATGGTAGATGGCAGACTAGAACCATGGACGTACGTTGACGCCACTTTCGTGAAGGGATTCCCGGAGGATCTTACCGACATAATCGGGAAGTTTGGTTGCTATGACACTCGTCAATATCACTATCGGAGTACGAAGTAGAAGACATGCCCAATTGCAGGGCACAAATTAGTCTCGCATAGGATGTTCCGACTAGGGGACGAGTCCGTAGTTCTCACGCCGAGTGGGAAGGGAGTCGGACGTGAAGATGCAATACATTTGGTGGCTTGTGAGTCTATCACCCACTTCGCACTATTGGTATCAGCGTTACCAAGACCACCTATGTGAGGTTTCTACCAGTAGCTAATGGGAGACACACTCGTTTGGAGGCACTATACCTTGACCCTTCAGGGACCCACCCGAGTGTGAGTAGTCCCACACTAGAGGTGACCGCCGGGTACCCTCGGTGAGCTTTGGAGTGACGAGAAGGAGAGGACACGTGGAGCTCTTATGACAGCTAGGATGCTCGCGACAGAGAAGGCATCCCTAGAGACGGTCGCCTCAAAGGACAAGCAAAAGTTAGAAATGGAGATTAAGGCCCTAAGGACTCAGCTCTCGAGCAGCTCCGGAGGACCTAGCAACACTACGTCGTACGGTAGCTAGCGCTTTGAAGGTCGGATTGTTTGGACACCCGGTCGGTGTACCTCCACCTTTGTACATCCAAGTATACCCATAGAGAGAAGGCACCACCGACGATCACCGTCCGAGCAGCAAACGTTTGTGAGTAGCTCCGAGGTCCATCTCATTCTTTCGGGATAGACACAAGACGTTCCACCTATCCCGTGTGTCCCGAAGGTTCGTAGCTTGGTAGAACCGCTAGCATCCGACGTCGCCACACCTATAGCTCTAGAGGCCCCACTTGCCTCGACTCTAGCAATAGAGCCCCTAGAGGTGGTACCCCGCCGTCATCGTTGGCGGACGTGCCCGGCCCGTCGAAGAAGCGACACACTCTTTGTGTGTTAGCAGCAGATGACAACGAGTGAGGGCATTCGTCGTTGGTAGTACCCGTTCCGTAGCTTACCTTGTATCCCCTAGTTGAGTAAGCCCACCGAGGTAGTTTGTAGTAGGTTTGACTCCATGGAGTCACTTGTACCCTACCCGAGTAGTGTGTACTTGGCATACCTCTGCACAGTTATTTGTACCCGCGACGTGTAGTAGGCATGGACTTTGAGAAGTCACATGTACCACTTTTTATGTACTTTATCTATTTGTAATGTAAGACATGTATGATGCATTTGATGTTTAAAATATTTGGATCTTTGATTGAGTGAATTTGTGTGCTATAATAAAACACAAAACAATGAAAAATAGAATACAACAAGTCAACATAAGTACTAATCTTATACTCATCTTTTCCTCGTAATGTTGCCAAAAGGTCAGCCCGTGTCCAGGCTCGACAAGCAAATAATGAGCAAGTAGGCTGGCCAAAGCAGACCTTCACCTAGAGGTAGACCTAGGAATCGGGATGGAAACTAGGGTAGAGCTAGGGCAACACCCAAAGCAAGAGCACCTAGGCATTGTTAGTTTGAGAATGAAGGGCCAAGAGCCAGCAAGAGGACAATCATCAATCCGAGGCACATAGCCAATCTAGAACCATGCTTCCAAAGCCACCAATGCCAAATCTCATCATGGCGGACATCATGTATAACTAGACTCGGATACTCCGGAAAATGGATGGAAACAAGGGACCACCCCCTTCAAGATGATGGAATTCATGAGGCTTGGCCCCCTACCTTCGACAGACTCCGTGGAAGACCCACTCGCAACGGACGATTGGCTATGAGATATCAATAAAAAGTTGGAATTGGTCACCGCCAACCGTTAGGAGAAGGTAGCGCTAGTCATCGCACATCAACTAACTCGGATCAGCAACGAAATGGTGGGATAACTACAAGGAAGCCACCGAGGATGCCGAAAGCATCGACCGAGAGGAATTCACCCAAGTTTTCCGAGATTACCACATTCCTAGAGGAATAATGGATATGAAAAACGTGAATTCTGCAATCTCACCCAAAGAGTCATGACCATGAACCAATACACAAAGAAGTTCATGAAGCTAGCTAGGTATATGCACCACAAGATGTTGATGATGACAAGAAGAAACATGAATGCTTCGTGAATGGACCGCACAAGGAAATGAGTTCACAATCATCCCGATCGAAGGCGCTCACACGAACCTTATCGGTGACCATAGGCGCAAGTTTGAGGCACGCCACCTTAGGCAGCAAGAGAGGAGCTAGAGGTCCAAGAGTAACTTCTCTCCAAGGCCAAGGTACCAGCCGATCATGCAGATCGCACCGCAGTACCAGCCAACAACCATCATAGCAGCACTCACATCAACAGTTCTAGCAACCTCGTGCATACAACATTTGCACCTACCCACAGGACCAACCATAGCATCAACCGAACGCTAGGCTCCATAACAATCGCTACACTGCGGACGCCCAGGGCATCGCATGACATTCTCGCCCCTTCAAGAACCCGGGAGGTAATGCCCCTCCTACACTCGGAGAAAAGACCACGGTGTCACCCGCTCACAACACCAACAACCCCGAGGCCTCGGGACAACCAAAGAACAATTAGAACTATGGACGTGGAAACATGAACGACATCCAAGTGGAGGATGCCGAGGAAGCCCTGGACATTGCCATCAATGAGTACCTAGTCAACTCAACCCTTGCATCGGCTTTATTTTATTCTAGAGCTTCGCATTCATTTGTTTCTTCGAGATTTGTACTTAAGAATAAACTACCCACGTACCACACAAACTCCCCCTAGTGACCAAGTCATCCGAAGGCACAATACCCTGTCACTTAGGTTGTATCGGAATAAGGATTGTTCTAAGTGGGGTAGCATCTCCAGATGTCAACAACTTAAACTCATGGCAAAGCGACTAATCAGTTTAGAAAATTATAGCCCACCTTTATTCTATTGGAGAGAATGTTGAAATGTAAATAAACGAGCATATTTCCCATTGGTTTAGATTTGGTCCATGTGGATTGTTATTATCTCATAGCCAGTAATGGCGGATCCATCGGTAGTGCAGGTGGGTCTTGAGCCACCCTACTTGCTGCAACTCCACTGCACCCGCCTTTCCCCATTTCATAACTACTTATCTTTTAAAAGTACAACCCACTAAGAATCACTAAATACTATTTCTCTCTTCTCTCATCGCTTCCACATCATCATTATTATTTCAACCATCCGATTGCTTAAGATAGCTATGCGTGTCTTAGATCTAGCCATGAACACTTATTATAGAACAATTCAAACTAACAGATAGTCCACAAAAAGAAAAGGATAGGTACGCTCTCCTCTTCATAGAATCCAGATCGAAATTGTTGGCCAATTATTGTTGAAAAAAAAGAAACTGCTTGGGCACCTTGAAGACAGTTGATCGCTTCGACTTGGTAACTGTCCAGCACATGGTCCAGTTTGCCTCTGCCTGCTTGAACAATCTCACCATCAGTCTCGTATCACATAGCCCCCATCCACCTCACTTGGTTATCAGGCAGAAAGCCGCATCACAAGTTACTTGAGTACCGTCGAAAGTAAATATAACACAAAAAAGAAATTTCCATAGTGAACAATCATGCAATATATTTATTGAACTAAACAACACACCAAAGAATAACAATATTTATTAGGGCAGTAGAACATTTAGAGACATTTTCTAATTTAGCTATCGTTGAAGATATATCAGGGCTGACTATGCCATAAATATTACTATTCTCATATAGTCTAAAGCTGATACGGCGTGGCTTCCGCCACCCCTCAGCTTTTTGGACGACGTGGCCACCCTCTGCGCGCGGCACACCATTTTCGGCCGGCGTGCTGGCCTGGCACGGTGGCCACATCACCACCTCGAGCTCCTGGGCTGTTGCGGCGCCCCACTCTCGAAACTACACTCGTGTATATGTACAAATCCCTAGAACAGTAGTTGGTACACACATAGATGATAGAAATCCGATACATCAACCTTTATTAATTCCTCAAATGGATAGTAGCTAGGGGATACATGGTCTGAATTACATTCAAAGAGGCGGATAAGCCAACCTCACATAAAAGAAACACACCGAAAAGCATGATAAACTCCACAGGAAACATCGAGCGAAGGACGCGACCTACTCCTCATCCTCGTGGTATTCTCCATCTTCGTCCGAACAAATAAGCAACGGGTGAGTACATACGGTACTCAACAAGCTCTAACACTAGCAAGGGATATTATTTATGCAATCCGGCTGTGGTCAAGGTAGGGTCAAAGTTTTAGCAAAAAGCGCGGATGCGGGGCTTACTACGGAAGCAAAGGGATTCTTGAAGAGGAAAGCAATTTCATAATCTTAGTTGGTCGGACCTGTGGGAGATATTTATCGATCCCGACAGTTCCCATTGTTTTTAGATGAGCCTTCCGACCGAAGGTCATAACAGCTATGACACACCGGGCCAACACCATTTCCAAAACACACGGGCACAAGGCTACCCACCGACACGTCAATGTATTATTATTTTGTGGCTAATCAACGAGAGCTCAAGATTTGATGTGTCAATATACCATGAAAACGGACATCCGGATAGTTTTATACACTCGCATAGGTTGGTACACTTTACCCACAAGCTATATGTTCTTAGCTACGGAACACATATCGCTGCCACCGCAACTAGGCACGCCCACAAGTCCACCTCGAATGCCCGAGGATCCGACGCGTATGACACAAGCATACCATCCACCATATACGTGCCAAGTACTCGGACTTCACCAAATAAACGATCTCTGGACCTCCGTCATCTACTACACCCGGTGGAACTTCTTGCTGCATAACCCAAGGTTTGGTGAACAGTCCTGCCCATAACGAGTTCTCGTGGTTGTACAATATATCACCAATTTGGGGTCCGAAGAACCGATCCTTATATGGCAGGGCAAACACTCGTCCTTCGCAAATGGACAACACCTACTCATCAAGTATTCTACACCAGTACTACGAGTTTTGCCCACGGCCGATATCATTTCCCACCCAACTTCACCTTAACACAGCTTGGTCTAATCACCCACCCATCAACACACACCACCAAACACATTTTCACACATTTTCATAAACAAAGTGTATGATGATAGATAGTAACAGTTCCTAAGCATGATACTAACATATCATTAACGTAGTTAACAATATATCTAGGTTGATTCTAGTGTTCTAATGGCAATCAAGGGTATAACGTTCATATCTATAGTGATTTGAACATTATCACATAACAATTGGGCTCTAGCAAAATATTTGCAAGGATAAATGCATATAAGAGTAGCTTCCTATATAGGTGCGAGAATAATCGGAGAATTTAGGATCAATTATGATCAAGGAATTGATAGAGCTTGCCTCCTAACGCGTCCTCGAAGTCTTCCTCATAGTCGGGGTCTTCGGGCTCCTGCTCCCGGTTCTTCTCGTCTACGGACGGCGTTAGGGTACGTAAGCTACGTCACATAATATAATAAAAGAAAAAGTAATAACAAGGAAAAATCAAATAAAATGGAGTGAAGAGGAAGGCTCCAGGGGCTAAGGTTTTTCATGATGATTCAAACGGCGTTAGAATCGCCTAAAATGGAGCTACGGTTGAAAAGTTATGGTTACGGGAAGTCCGGGGTTGCTTTTGTAAAAATTAGCTAGGGTTTCTATAAAAGGATAAATAAATTTTGGTGATTTTTTGAAAAGTGGAGGGGCGAAATTGCAAAAATGTATTTTCGGTCCGGCAAGGGACCTTTTTGTATTTTTTGAAAAGCTTGGGGGCTTTATGTAAAATTCTAAGGGCTCTTAACTAATATGGGAAAAAGCCGGGAGGCTTTATATAAGATGGCTTTTCCGGGATAGGTGGGATTTATTTTCTATAGAGAAAAGACCGGAAAAACTAGGGGACGTTGATCTATGGATCTACGGCCGGGATTTAAATAGGGCGAAGGGGTATGCCCCGATCTAATCTCAGCCGTTTGGATTAGATCGGACGGTGGG
>JAUNZO010001036.1:0-27283 GCA_031894775.1 Chloris gayana
AGTCCAATCACAATAAATGTCACGATAAGTGCTATGAACATTAAATTTACTGGACATGACGATAAGAAAAGAAGAGCGGGGTGTCTTTTAACTTGATTTTAAGGTAGAAACGGAGAGACGGTAATTATTTCTGGACATAACACACCAAACTCTGTTGCAGATTGGTTAGAAAAGAAAGACTGTGTTGCACATAGACACGTTATTTTCTTCGCAAAAAAAGTAGTAACAAAAGAGACACGTTATGTGTCGCATCACACACGTTCAAGATGGCAAAGCTTACAACCAAAAAAGTTCCAACTTAAAGTCATGAGCCAAAAATTGGAAGACATATGAATAAACAAACGTTTCTTTTATCAAGGACGGGATGGGTGAAAAGGATCCATTGCTTCCTTTAATGCTTTGTCGCTTTCTTGTAGTGGAGGACTAACTAGGACAGTTTCCTACGATGAGTTGATGACATAACTAGCCAGGCCTTCTTTGCAACTTAGGATTTCAAAAGGATAGAAATAGGAAAATTGTAGGAATTGAGTTCGACATCAATTGCTATTTTACAGGAATTGAAAATCCAGAAAAATTTTCTAGCATGTGTTTGGTTGTGACACGGTAAAAACACCAGAAATTCGAAGAGAGAGATAGGCTCACAGGAATTTAACAAGAGGTTGGATCTCTTGCTTATTTTCCTTCAAAACTTGCATGGAGAAAAGCATTTCATAAGAGTTTTAAAGGTTTTGATAGGATTGAATCCTACATTGCAATGGCTCTCATAAGAATTTTTCCAGTAGGGATTGAATCCGACAAAATTCCTATACTTTTCCTCCATTCCAAAGGATGACTAAAAGGGCTAGTTACAGGATTAGCAATTTTTTTCGATCTTGTCTAATGCCATCAAAGGGCTAGTTACTCATACCTAGCCTAATACTCCCTCCATCTCAGTTTATTTGTCATTTTAGCTTTGTTTTTGTGTGACCACGTTTATAGCATATTCTATGAATCTGGACCGTCGTTATGTCCAAATTCATAGGATTTTTTATTAACCTAATTGAGAGCTAAAAGTCCAAATTCATAAAAAATTTTGTTAACCTGATTAAGAACTAAAATGTTAAATATTTTGGATGGGACGGAGGGAGTACCTACCGTATTGCTGCTACTACCGTGCTCCCGTCGTCCGGAGCTTAGCAACTGTTTTGACCTAGCCTGTCCCTGTTGTATCCCTCATCCTACTTGTGCACATAAATCTGGGATGCCGATGTATTTCCCATTCATTTTTTTAAGGCAGAGTTGAGGTCGTCATGTTGCCTATATCCTAGTTTTTGTCAAAGAAAAAAAGAGTATCAGCTTGTTTAAACAAGACGGTAAAAAAAATCAAGCATCGTGGTAAATTTCTTTCAAATATTCAAACCCAATACGTTGCAATCAATCAAAGCTTGAGTTTGTTAACTGCACACAGCCCAATAGAACCGAAGTTCTTTGTTGCAAATGGCCACATTTTACGCATCCCTATCTGGACAATGCTAATGTGACACACATATTTAACAGGCAGAGGTTAATAGAGCTCACTCGATCTAGGTCAAAAGTCATGCAGTCATAATATAGGAATTAAAGAAAAGATGGACATTAACAGATCATCATTATTGCCAGTTGTTTGTCACTCTCTAGTGGAGATCTTGATGGATTTATATGCGTTGTTTGTCATTTTGGAAACTATGAGGATTTTTGTTGCAGCATTCTGGAACTGGTCACACCATTATTTCAATATTGACAATGACACCAACACGACATCAATTGGATAATCTTGAAACTCTATTGAGTGGGCCCTAAATTCCCAGAACAACTCTGACAAAGAAAGCTACATTTGAAAATATCAACTGTAGACTTGAAATGCATTATAAGGCTGACTCCAACAATAGCAGGTAAATTGGAGAGCCAAAACTATATCTGCCTCACATGTACAGTGCTAAGAGAGCAATCCATTTTTTGCTATCTCCAACAACAGGAGGCAAACTAGACAAGCAGCTCAGGAGCGGCGGCGCGGGGAGGGAGCGGCGGGGGCGTGCTCGTCCGCAGGACCGCGGGGGAGGAGCTCCGGCGCTCTGCTCGGCCGTGGGGGAGGAGCTCCGACGGCACGCTCGTCCGTAGGACCGTGGGGAGGAGCTCCGGTGGCGCTCTACTCCGACGGCGCGCTCCGGCGGCGTGCTCGTCCGCGGGACCGCGGGGGAGGAGCTCCGGCGCTCTGCTCCGACGACGCGCTAGTCCGCAGGGCCGTGGGGGACGAGCTCCGGCGGCACGCTCGTCCGTAGGACCGTGGGGGAGGAGCTCGGTGGCGCTCTCGTTCCGACGGCGGCCGTGAGGGGAGGAGCTCCGGCGCCGCGCTCGTCCGCGAAGCCGCAAGGGGAGGAGGTCCGGTGGCAGCGGTGCGGGCCACGTGGAGGCGTCGGATTCGCCCGAGCAAATGCATCCGTGGAGAGAGGGATTGTAATTTTGGCTTTCCTCTCTCCTCCAATGCAAAATAGATTCCCCTTTGGCTCTCCTTGTTGGAGACGATTTTAGCATGCACAGTAGCTCCTAGTGAGGCAAAAATACATTTGGCTACCCTTGTTGAAGTCAGTCTAAGGTGAGTTTTTGTTTGAGAACAACAGGTGGGCTCACTTGACACTAGTGAGGCAGAGGCAGTAATATAGCGGTATGTGAAGATCAAAAGTACTTTTCTTACAAGAGACCAAGAAATAACCAAAAGCTGATTTGTTCTCTATAAATCATCATAGATCATCTCTGCCACATCTCCTTCGTATACCAGCATTCGAAAAATCTGCATAGGTTGATCTTCAGTCCGCGTTGTTAGGGTATGTTTGTAGGTCGATTGAGAGTTATCCTCCTCTATAGTTTTAAATGTTCCTGTTGCTTAACTCTGCTGTAAAATCTCTCGGACTGTTCTTTGTTTCAAGACAAAAAGACTGACTATATAAGACAATTTCTGATACCATTGGGATTGTATGCTTCTTGCTTCATATTCGAAGGAGACTTCTATTTTCTTTTATCCTTAATCTAGAATCAAGTTATTTACTTACTTCACTATTGACTATTGAAACTATGGCTTACTTCACCACTGATGAAATCGTGGCTTACCAGCTACCGAGGGAAAGGGGGTAGGTTCAAAGGTGACGGTAATCCGTGATTGAATATTCGTTGCCAGTTGTATTCAGGAATGTAATACTCCCTCCGTTAATAAGAATTTGTCGACTTTTTGATTTCTCGTTTGACCATTCGTCTTATTCAAAATATTTATGTAAATACAAAATTAAAGAACACATATTTAAAACATATCTAGGAATAAAGTATATTATAATAAAATAAATAAAATTTTAATAAACTTTTTAATAAGACGAATGGTCAAATATAAGATCTCAACGTTAACAAATACTTATATTTCTGGACGGAGAGGAGTATATTAACAGGACACATACGTGTGTCATTGTCCTGTGGAAAAAACAGGCAAGTAATGGCAGACATGTTTTGTCCTAACGCTAGCAACAACCTGTTTGTGCCTTCTTTCATGAGTATAATAATCACATCTGGACCATGCAATGTTTTGATTAATTTAGTGTTACTGTTATCAGGAGATATTTTCTTTTTTTATTTGGCATGTATATTTCAAGTAGTACTACCAATTACCACCGGTGCGTTTTGTAGGTGATGAAGGCAAAGAAAATGGTCTTTATAGTTCGCAGTTATCATACAATATTATTTCTTTAGAGATTGGGAAAAAATTGTAGGAGTTTTTGTCCAAAATAATGGTCATTATTTTTTCACAACTAATGGTAGTCAATTTTTAGTGTATTTAACACAAAATTTTATAAATAAAAAATATTAAATTTTAATGTAATTACTAAACTACCCTTCAACTAATGGTCATTAGTTGAGAAAAAATAATGGTCATTATTTTGGACTAGCCTTCACCCCGTGAGGGGTTATAGCCATCTTATATAGCAAAAGTTGCAGCACCTCTGTCTGTCCAAACTCACACACAATGAAAACTACAAAAGGAAGAGGAGCACCAACCTAGTTTGAATGTTTATCAGACAATAGTTTGAGGATGCTGTTACAAGTTCATAACAGTTGGCTTGTGCCGTTGTCCCCCATGAAACTACTACTACTACACTTGTGGCATTTACCAAAGTTCAGGTAGGCTGGCCTACTGTGGCTTCCTCCAAAAATATGCAGGTCTCTTAAATTCATGAACTAAAACTGGCAGAGTTATCTCCTAAATTGTGGCATGTAGTTATGGGATGAATTCCTACCAACTTACTTCTGATAACATTGAAGACCCATACACGCTTACACTGAATATTGCTACTATGCTTTGATCCTTGACAGTGCAATTTGTTTTCTCCTTAGAATTGTCTAGCAGACCAGCAATATCATACTATCTTTTATAAATTCAGGATATTAGACGAGTGAGATCAAATCTCCCAGCCAACTATTATGAACTTGTGATAGTTTCTTTCAGTCCAGTAGTGCCGTATGATCATACTCTTTCTAAAATTATGCGCATACTTTCAGTGGGTCAGCAGTTCAGAAGGCACATTTCTTAGTAGTATAAGAATGACACCTAAAGTGTCTCAAACAGAATAGTGAACGGTCTTGTATACTGATCAAACTGAATGAAACGGTTCAACTATAAATTTCAGTCAATACAGATTAGATACAAGGATGTGGTAGATTGATCCCATACTCATAGTCCTACAGCCTATGTGAAAACAAAAAGATGTCGATAATTCTGAACAGGATGGCAACCATGCATAGTTCAGATATGAGAACTGAGACAACAAAATTGATTCAGAGGGAATACCGAGTTCTCTTCAAAAAACAAAAAGGAGGGAATAGCAATAGATGAAAAACTCTGACTCAATTCTCGATGTTAGACAAAACATGTTGCATTGAGCCTTGAGGGTGATGTAGCTACATCTTGAACTTTGGTTTAATTGAACTTTTAACAGTCTGCGTTCTGACGATTAATATGAAAGGCAGTTATAGTGGACTACAATTAGCTGAGCAATACCTTAATTTTATTTGATTTCTCCCTTGCAACTCCATCCATCCCACTCCAACCATTTTTGTGGTCCCCAATTCCCATCTGATTCCAATGCACTGTGACATTCTGAACAAGTCAAGGATTCAAGGCTGATTATCCCTCCCCATCACTCTGAATTCTCGCAGAGTTCTATGTGGCGATTTGGACAATAGGAAACTCATTTTACGGTGGTCAAAGCCTCCATCTTCTTCTCGCAAAAAAAAAGAGCCTCGATCTCCAAACTCCGAGAGTATTCGCTCCAACATCTCATGCATGGCTCCGCTCACGGTTATTTGATGAACGTTTTGATCAATATGCAGTACGCGTACGCGCCTCTCAACTAGCCACGCAGCGTCGCAGTGGAGCATTACCATAGCATATCGGCCGGGCCGGTGGTGAAGTTTTGTCCGACGTGTTTTCGTACGCTGCTGCTCCTTCCTTTACTCTACTTCCCGCCATCCTGGCAACAAATAATGTGTTTTCAACCAGTCTAGGCTTTAAACCTGAAAAAAAAGGCCTTTACCCTTTGATTAAGCCTGGAACGCTCGAATTCAACTGGGCCTAGAGCCACTTTAACCTTTGATTAAGCCTGGAACGCTCGAATTCAGTTGGGCCTAGAGCCCATGGACAGGCCAGGTTGCGTTGAGCCTGCAATGCACTATCCAGCATACTTTACCTGCCTGGTTGCCTGCTCAGCCACAAATAATCAAAATCCAACTCCACTCTAAACTCTCGAGATTTTCGTCCAAATTTAGCAACCAACAAAAAAAAATGTAGTCCAGGATCACAGGCTGGCTGCTGCTGACTGGAATTTGGCAATAATTTTTTTAGATAAAAGGCCTGAAGGTCCTGCTTTGATTGAAAGCATAGATTATTTGGCTGGGGTTAGCATACAAAAGGCGTTGTCTGAAACATTCATGGAGGGCACGCAGGCACTTATGGTTCTACTGAAACTTAACAGGAAAACACCGAATTATGCAATAATAGATCAGTTCCTGTGTGCCTGGTGATGTACACGTCGATCCGATGGATGGTGTGGCGTGGTGATTGCATTGTTTAGGTGGGCAGGGGCGCTTCTTCGTCGGGTAAATACATCTTGGTCTGTTTCTTATTACGTACGCCGCACGTGGTACATTGCACTGCCGAATCAAGTCTCTTTCTCGGTTCTTCTCCCCGTCCCCACTGCATCTTTCTGCATTCGGAGAACACCACGTGCTTGAGAGTTACACAGTTTCCGTTTCCGTTTAAAAATAATGGAAAGAGTGTTGGTGGCTCCACCAGCAAGGTGTGCTTTCCTGCCACGGAATGATTTGCAAACAACAACACTAAGGATGTGTTTGATCCTCTAGTTGGTTAAAATTTAGTCAATTAAAATTTAGTCATCTAAAGTTTAGCCAATTAAAGTTTAGAAGATGTATGTTTGGATCTATGACTAAAGTCCTTGACTAATAAAAAAGTAGACATGTCTAATCTTCTGTAAATGTTTCTCCACCTATATTTTTTCTATCCCTAATATGTGATGCGAGGTACTTTTGACTTTTTTTTGCCTTTATCCAAAATTTAGAAGAGTTTAGCAAGATTGAGGTGACTAGTGGTCTAAAATTTAGGAGGTAGCTTGGCTTAAGTTTAGAAAATTTTAGGAGGTCATGTTTGAAAAAAAGTAGGTAAAGTTTAGTCAGCTAAAATTTAGAAGATAGATCCAAACATAACCCAATTCAACAGAAAATCTTGATAAACACTGTTTGGTACGTGTAAAAATGAGCAGGCCAGGGGTCGTTGGCCCCATGAATCTTCACCACTACGGTAGTGGTGTTACCAAGACGAAATGAAAATGCAGAATGCAAATGGAGCATATAAACTATACTCCCTCCGTTCTTAAATTGTTGTCACCATTGATTTTTTTTACATTTATTATTCATCTTATTCAAAATATTTATTTAAATACAAATGTTATATGATATATGTCTAAGTTTCTTTAGTGATAGAACACAATCAAACAAAATATATAATATTTTAAATTTTTTTGAATAAAATGAGTGATCAAAGGTAACAAAAAAAAATCAACGACAACAACAAGTTAGGAACGGAGTATTACACCCTCAAAATAATAATTCCATTGTAGAAGTTGTGAAAAGTGTCTTTTGTGAATCCTTTTGTGTTCCCGATCGACCCCGCTGCCTGTTCTCTGGTGGTCTTTCGTTCTAACGAATTGACTAGCACATGGCATTCCGGTGAAAACGTAGTGCACTTGCGAATCTCGTAAGCCAGAATGATTGTCCACCTGCTGCGGGAGTAGTAAAATAGCAACAGACTCCATGAGACAAATAACATTTTTACTTGACAGGAAAACCTAAATATCTGCCAAATAATAAAACTGATGGTTAAAAGACGAGACCATGCCTTTGAGAGAGAGAAAACAGGAACAAAAAAAAAGTGAAAAATCGCCCATGTCCAACTCAAGCGGCGTACAGTGTGCGACAGTGGTAAGCATACACCGGCCTTTTTCATGGGATGAGAGGCATCGCTGTCACTCAATCTCGGAACCTCATATCCTGTCCAGTCCAGTCCAGTCCAGCGGACGGCATGCGTGAAGCGACAGCAACCACCTTATCTCCGCGCGATGCGTGATTTGGGAAGCGCGATGGCGCCACATTTGGCCCCCGTCCCATGTCCCGGCGCGGCGGTGCGCCTCCGACAGCGACGGCGACGTGCGCCGCGTGTTGCCTCCCCGTTGGCTGCCCCCCCTCTCTCTACCAGGCAGGCGTAGGCGGTGACCCCACCGGGCAGCGACAGAGAAGAGTGTCGGGTGCGATGCTCGCCGTCGGATCCATCGGACGGACCCTACCCCTCCCTGTCCCTGTGTCGCAATGCAAACCTTTGGTCGCGTGTCCGTTGCCCGCCGGGTCGCCGGACTGATAGATACTGTACTAGTGACCTGGAATGTGCTCCGCGTGTTGCTCGGCCATTGGCTCGCGCGAGCACGCCGGCAACGGAGACGACGCCGCAAGGACCGGCCGGACGAGGAGTCCCGCCGTATACTCGTATGATGATACGCATGAGAAATTTTATCCCACGTATTGCCACATGATAATGTTCCGTTTGCCTCGTCTGCACACACAAGAAGAAGGCAGAGGACAAACACGGTCAACAGGTGGTGGCAGTCCTCGTCTTCCCCTCGACGCCCTTTTTCACCTCTCTGCAAAAGGAGCCACATGCTCCACAGCCTTCGCGCCCAAGGACTTGTTTTGTTCCGGTCCGCCGAGTCAAAGCTTGGACTTTCTTGCGTTGCAAGGGAACCTGACAGAGAGAAAAAAACCACGAGAATACAGTACTGCTGTACTGTACCAGCCGAGGCCGGCGGCTGCTCCTGCGAGGCTGCCAGAGCTACTACTCCGCCTGCGCAGGAATACGGCGGAATAATCATTGCGCCGAGGACTTTTGCGGACCTGTCCCTGCAAAAGCGAGCAGGATCGTCGAATCAAATCGAATCGGTGTGCAGTGATACGAGACGTAGCAGGGGCAGCACTGTTCCTTTTCTTTCTTTCTTTCTCTTTTCCGTTGAAGTTACTACCGTTCGTCTCAACGTTACAGTGTCGGCGTCGGCGGCGTGCTCTCCCTTCTCCGTAATTTCGTTTCTCATTTTATTTACACGGTTATTGTGGATTACGCTTTACGATACTAGTAGCATTTAGAACTTTTGGATAATTAATGGCAGCATTTTCCCATTTCTGGCTAGCCGGTTCTTCCTCCCTGTCCCCTCCTCCGATGTCAAACTCTCGCTGGACCTGAGCTTCCCCGGCCGGCCGCACTCGCAGTTCCATCCAATTCACCACATGCGCACGACTGCACGCCTCGTCTCGGTTCAGTGTCCGTTGACACTCACCGGTCACCAACGAGATCCAGCCGCCCATGCCCGAGCAGAATCTCGCCCGGTTTCCAGGACAAGTCAACACACCGGCACTGCCAGCTCAACCGGTCCCTGGACGAGCACTACTAGCAAGCGTCCGCTTAATAGATTTGCATATCCGGTTCGTTCCGAGGAATAATAATAAACCGAAAGAAAAAGGCAGCGTTTAGATTATGATGACATGAACCTGCACTTGGTCACCATACTAAATCCAGTTGCCGCAACTCACCATGTTTTCCCTGAGGCTGCATTGCGGAGAGGGAGACTAATAATTAATTAATAAAAGACTAACTAAAGGGGTTTGTGTGTTAGTGCTGGGCTTATCTCTCTATCCCGTCCACCCTTTCCTCATGCCTCTCAACCCCACATGCTCCCTCTCCCACATGTCACATTCTTTTGCCCCGTGTGCCAAAGTGAACCCGTCCAATACCCTGGCTCCAAAATGCCCCAAATGGTTTGCTCCCATTTGCACTTTTTATGCGCCATATTGGTAATCAACGCCGTTCGGTAGCAGCAGATTGAGGTCCGTCTCTCTTCAAACGATCATTTTGAAAGTATAGTTTGCACGCAGTGGTGGGGGGTAAATTTAGTGCTTACTGCAGATAAACTGGTTTCACGGTCCAGTAAGAGTACACAATACTAGTACTAGTATGTGCTCTTCACGGCCTGTTCGTTTCCCCTATCTAATTTTTAGAGGGTCAAATCAAAGAGATTTTTATTATTTTGGAGTACTTAAATAAAGTCTAATCTCGAAACTAATTGCAGCACCTCCCTATCTAATTCACGAGACGAATCCAACGAGGGTAATTATAGTGTTATTAGAAGATGTTTACTGTAGCATCACTGTAGCAAAACATAGATTAATTAGGATCATTAGATTCTGCCTCGCAAATTAGAGGGAGTCGCGACATAGGTTTTATTATTAAATTAATAAAAGATCTACTAAATAAGTAATATTCTTTTTGATGTGACAATGATCTAAATTTTAGAGGTGGAAACGAACGGGGCCTCAATCAAGCTTGGAATTCTGTCCCTCCCCAGGATTCACTCTTGTGCCGGCCACTATTCCCGTTGTCTTGAGCTACTTGTACGAGTAGAACTGCAGGTCGTAGGCTACAAAGCTGACACCTCTACGCTGGCATTGTCTGTACCTACGGCGACCAGCAAAAAAGAACGGAAGAAAAAGAATTTTACTCCTTCCGCAGCAAGATTTTCCTGCAAAGATGTTGCCAAGCGAGAATCCGGAACGCCTCATCATCAAGTACTAGCAGCACAGTACAGCTGTGGCCTGCGGTGAACAGAAGGGTTTGAAACTTTTATGAAAGGTCGCCTGCTTTGTGCTCTCTGTACTGCCACCATGGTCTCCTGTAAAAACGTTTGTCCCTTCCACAAGGCAAAGCCAGTGGCTTTTGTCCTGTCCGGTCTCTGCCTGCCTGCCTGCCCGTCGGGCGCAGCACCCAAGCCGCCGTGCTGCGTCCTCTCCTCGCCGCCTTGCTTTCTTGCAGCCCGCCCGCCTATATATCTGACCCACCCCGCTCACCTGCCTCCTGCGCGCTACGACTACTACTGCGTTTCGGCATTGCAGAGAAAGAGGAGATGGCTTGGAACGGCGGCGGATTCGGCGACGAGGACGAAGGGAGGGGGCTGGAGCTCAGCCTCGGCCTCCCGTGCTACTTCGCCAGACAATCTGGCAAACCTGAAGGTGCTGCGTCGGTTTATCAATTATCTTTCCTCGTTCCTCTCCATGTCTTGTTTTGATCGTTGCTGTGTGGTGGGATTTCAGGATTGGATCAGGAGGACGGAAGGGGCGGCTCTGCTGCTGCTGCTGCTGCTCTTACTGGAGCCAAGGGGACCGGTGGCTTCAAGAAGCCGAGGTAAGCTGTGGCTACCTGCTCGAATTGTTCTGTTGTTCCTGCTCTTTTCGTTTCTTTCCTTACCAAAATCTCATCTCATAGACCAAAAAAAAAAAGCTCCTTTGACGGAGAGTCCTTTGAGTACCAGGGGTTCATCCTGTTCGGCCTGTGTGAATTCTGATTTTTCAAAATGAGAGCGCGCACAGATAGATTGATCTTTGGCAATTCGATGTAAATGCGTTCCGGGGGAGAAAGGAACGATCTTGCTTCTCTGTTTTGCTCGGTAGAAGATGTCGTGTTTATGTACTTTGAGGCGCGTCATCATGTGAAACGTGCGTCTCTGTCTGAATCCTCTGCAGGCCGGCGCCAGCTGCTCCCGTGGTCGGGTGGCCGCCGGTGCGCGCGTTCCGGAGGCACCTCGGCGCGTCGTCTTCATCCAAGCTGTCCCACGAGCCGTCGAGCCACGGGCACCGCCACGACGCCGCAGCCGCCAAGGTCGAGGCCGGCAAGAAGGGGCTGTTCGTCAAGGTCAACATGGACGGCGTGCCGATCGGCCGGAAGGTGGACCTGGCGGCGCACGGCAGCTACGACAGGCTCTCCGCCGCGGTCGACCAGCTCTTCCGCGGCCTCCTCGCCGGTATGTGCGCAGGGATCACGTGGACACTTTTTGGTTGGTTCGTGTCCGTGGATGCGAATGCAATTGCAACAAACCAACGATTGAACCTGACCTTATCTGGTTGCCGTGGCAGCTCAAGCATCAGGAGGTGAGCAGAAGGTGATCTCCGGGCTCTTGGATGGCAGCGGGGAGTACACTCTGGTCTACGAGGACGACGAGGGTGATCAGATGCTGGTCGGAGACGTGCCTTGGGAGTGAGTACAATCCTTTTACTTGCAGCAACTCATCAGACTCTTGGAATTTCCATTCCTTTTCTCGCAATTGTTCATTCTAGCTAAAGCGGAAATCCTTGTGGTGTTCTTGCAGAATGTTCCTTGCCACCGCCAAGAGGCTGCGAGTTCTGAGGACCTCTGATCTGAATGCCTCCTCGGTGAGTACACGCTGGAACAGAGAAATGGTATTGAACTTCTGAAGTTGGTCTGATCCTTGATTCCTATGCTCCTGTTTTGCAGCTAAGAGCCACGGGCAGGACGAGGTCTGGAGTTGAGCGCTGACTGATGTGCATGTGTCCGTGCTCTGAAGATTTTGTGGCCTTTAATGCCAGTCATCTGTATAAATTGTCAAGCTGTTTCTTCTTCTTTTCCTTGTCATGCAGTTACTAGTAGTAATAGTGCTAGGATAGCAAGAACTAAGGTGGGGCTCGTGGTTGTTAGGATAATGTAACGCTTGGCGTTGTGTCTGAATTTTTAGCATGGCAGGAGTGCCACCAGTATGCTGTATTCACTATTCAGGGATAGTATTTCATTCTGTCTGCAACTTCTGAGGCAGAATCCTCTTGGCTGCGTGCTTATTCAAAGTGACATCAGTGATGTTGCTTGCTTAGTCTTTGTTTATCTCTGAGTGCTAAGCATCTCGTTCTCGTGGAGCATCTGCAGCACGATGCATACTTGAATTTGTTTGCTTCAGGCGTGACCCTTGTTCACAGGTCTTTTCTTAATATTTGGACCTGCAGAAGTGCAGATAGTGGCTGAAAAGAAAAGAAATGGGGTTAAAACAGGGCACAAAATATGAGTTTACGCCATCTAAAATCTCGAAATCATCTTTGTGCCTGAAGGTCACTAGAAAGTACCTGTAATTACAATGCTTCGACCTGTATGCTAATTTAGTTCTGCTAGCGACATTTTTCTGATAGCTGCTCGTTTTATTTCTACCACACCACCCATGCAAAAAATCATCTCTAGATTCTACCTGTATTGCAATCAATGATGGTTTAAAAGAAGAAGAGCATGATGATTAAAAGAACAATAGCACAATTTGTAACCACAGCATACTATGAACCTATTTAAATTTTCTCTAAACATTCAACCATCTAATAGGACCAAAACTGACAAATCAAGCTGTATAGAGCAACAAAGCCTGCGTAGAAAGGATCTCAGGACAAACTAGTTATACACGGCAACAAGAAGAAACATACATCCGCCCGCAATAGAGAGTTCAGGCATTATGACAACATTTTAAAACTGAAGCTCTCTTCGGTTTTAAATTGACTGACATTATGACAACATTTTAAAACTGAAGAGAGTCTCTCTCCGTCTTATTTTACTTGTTAGTATCATCCTATCTATGGCTATGGGCATATAAGAAATAAGGAATTGAAAATGTGTTCTGACAAAACGAAAATTATAAGTAAAATAAGTAATTTGAGAAAATACAGATAACTAGAGTAACAAATAGATAAACTGAGGTGCTTGGATCCCTCCAGTTTTTAATAAATTAGTTTCTAGAAACCGGAGGACTTCAGTTTAATAAACTAGTTTCTTGAAACCAGCTGTAAAAAAGAGATCCTTAAAAACTGGAAAGGATCGAAAAAGAATCAACTAGTAAGAATTAGGGGTTGTTCGTTTCTTTTAGCATGCTTAAAGTTTTGAGGCAAAAGTTTAGTGTCTCTTTTCGAGCTAAAGTTTAGCCCTCTTTTGCCTCACCTTTTAGCCTCAAGCGCTAAACTTTAGCCTCTTTTAGCCCACATATTTGTTTATTTGAGACTAAACTTTAACCCTTTAGCCCCTTTAGCCTCATAAAACGAACACCCCCTTAGTATCTGGTTTTTTTTTAATAACCCCCCTTAGTATCTGGTTGCGACATGGATGATCCAACCTTATCTATTAATTGGGCCGAATTAGTGAATTCGTTCCTTGGGTGTCAATAACACAACGGGCCCTACGAGCTCAATTACGGAAAGCCCATCGCGAAGCCCACCGCTCCCTTTCTTTCTTCTTCCCCAATCCAATTCTGCGCTTCTCCAATCCGCATCAGGAGAAAAGTACAAAAAGCGGAGAAGAAAATGAAAATCAGAGCTCCGCTGCTTGCCGCCCTCGTCCCGTCTCCGCATTCAGATCAAGTTGTTCGCTCAGGTAACCCGGCGATCGATTTCCGTATGCAATTTGTCTCGTTGCGGATTGGCGTGGGGTTCGGGAATTCGTAGCGGATTTAGCTTGATATTTGTAGGGGAATTTGTAGGGGATCTATAGGGGATCGAGACGGGGTCGTGTGAGAGTGGGAGAGGTCCGGCGCCCCTCAAATTCTCAATCCCACCCTCGCTTGCGCCGCACCTACTCTCAACCTCGCCCGAACCCTAGCACCCGCCGCAGGTAGACGCACCGCACGGAGTGCCTGAGGCAGCGATAGCCGAGGCCGCCGCCACACGCAACCACTCGTCTCTCTGCTGGCGTTAGGTAGGGCGGCTGCTCTACCTGGCCTTTTTGCTTGGTCCGCCTCTGATCTGTGCGGGTTGCAGGATGGCTGGCTACATGGAGCTCCCAACGAAGGGCGGGTTTGACTTCGGGCTGTGCCGGAGGAACGCGTCGCTGGCGGATAAGAAGGGCCTCAAGATCCCCGGCTTCTTGAAGACCGGAACTACCATCGTCGGACTCGTCTTCAAGGTGCGGCCGATTTCCTCTTTCGTACTAAGGGTTCAGACAGTTTGACACTGATTTGAGGTCTCCTCATGTGCTGAATCGATGAGTGGGAGCCTTGATTGATTTGACAGGAGATGTTTGTACTGATATTACAGTTTTGTGATGTTAGGTTTGACAGTGTTTTTAGCCAGAGTGGTTAGTGATTTTGCGTTATTGTAATGTAATGTTAGGCTGCACATTTGTTGTAAGGGCTCTCTGGAAATCCCCTCTGGTGTATCTCCTGAATGTCGATTTTAATGATAGAAGGTTAGGTCCTATTTGTGTATTGTTGTTTTAAAAAACCATTGCATTGGGGAACTGCACTATATCATGTCAGAGCTTGATAATACCATAGGACCTTGAAACCATAGTTTTTTTTTGGCATAAACCTTGACCTGTTTTTCCCCATAAGCTACCTTTGGTTTTAGGGCTAGTTGTAGTATTGATAGTAGTATTTTCGTCTTCTAAAGTTAGTTCTTTACCGTCTTCATTCATAGTCCATGTCCAGGTCTCTCGTTAATCCATTTAACTATTTCCATATGTACACGATACAAAACTAGAATTTGCTACAAGCTATAAAGTGCAATTGAAAGGCAGCCTACGAAATGGGTGTACGATAGTTAGAAGGGAGCACTGCTTGGTCTAGAGAAAAGAGTTTTTTGGTAGAGCCTTCAAAACTAGAAAAAGTACAGTTGTAATTTTAGTAGCACTACTATGGACTATGGTCTTGAAAACTACATAAAAGTTGTTACATCCAAATATGTCCTACTTTGTCAAACGGAAATATCTTGTGAAACTATAGTATTTTGCTGCAACTTCCAAGTAAAAAATTGTATGGAAACAGTGCCTTACTGGTATCTGGTGTTGCTCTTTTGTATGCTAGGTTCTACAATCCTCTTAGGGCCTGTATGCAGCACTTATAAACACATGAATTTGCCCCTGATATAGCATTTAAACCTCAGCAAAGCCTGCATTGTGGCACCTGTCTTTAATATTGAAGTGGTGACTAGATTTTGCCATTTCAAGTTTGCAAGCCATTCTTTAACCTTTAAGTTTTATTTTCAAGATAATAGAGGCTTGCCAGTACAATTTTCTTAAAAATACTTTTAAAATTAATTGTAAGGTCAATTTTCAATTGATCTTGATCTGCCTCACTTCAGATTGAATAGATCAACGATATTTTATCTCTAATCCTTTTAGAAGATACTTAGTGCATATCATTGCTAGTGCTAATGAATTGCACACACTTCTTGTTTACATGTTTGAGCAGACATTCTTTTTTGCACCTAAGGATAGTAGTTTTGACTAAATCATGTTTAACTACTAGGATGGGGTTGTTCTTGGGGCAGACACAAGGGCAACTGAGGGACCTATAGTTGCTGATAAGAACTGTGAGAAAATTCACTTCATGGCTCCAAACATCTATTGCTGCGGAGCAGGAACTGCTGCTGACACCGAGGCTGTTACAGGTAAAGTATGAAGACATCTTGATGCGCCTTCACTCTCTCATTTCTGTCATTGACCTTTTTTTCCTTCTATTTACGCCAGATATGGTCAGCTCCCAGCTACAGCTTCACCGTTATGCAACTGGTCGTGAGTCAAGAGTTGTAACAGCTCTTACACTACTGAAGTCGCACCTATTCAAGTGAGCTCCCCCTTGTGCTCGTTCTAATGAATGCACACAATTACAACTTGCTGTCATTTGGACATCAGTTCATCATAACATTATTATGTTTTAGGTATCAAGGCCATGTGAGTGCTGCCCTGGTTCTTGGTGGAGTTGATTGTACAGGACCACATCTGCATACGGTGAGCAATTGAGTATAATTTTTTGCTGAACTGACTGGTTGGAAGTTTGGGTTAGTAATATTAATTAACTATCGAATGCACAGGTTTATCCACACGGATCCACAGATACTCTACCTTTTGCCACGATGGGTTCTGGATCTCTTGCTGCAATGTCAGTATTCGAATCAAAGTACAGAGAAGGGCTTACGGTGAGTGTCTTTCCAGTTTACCAAGTTAAATTTATAATGTGTTGATATCTATTGTATATTTGCATCAACTAGTTTCTCTTTTATCTTCTAGAGGGAGGAGGGAATTGATCTTGTGGCCCAGGCAATCTCTGCTGGTGTCTTCAATGATTTGGGTAGCGGCAGCAACGTGGATGTCTGTGTGATAACCAAGGTATTCAAGTTCTTCAATAGCACTTTTATTGCTTAGCTTGTGGATTTGTGTTCCATACTCCCTTCTTTTACTATCATCGTTCCCAATAAGCAGAACACTGACAAATATCACAATGGGCTCTTTACTTATCATAGGATGAGCTTAGAGAACTATTTTGCAGCACTAGATTTGTCGATTTTGATGACATTGATACATTGCACATTGTTGCCCTACACTCAGCATAAGCTTCCAGGAAATAATTGCTCAAGTACTGCTATCTTGCACTCCCATTTGGAGTGTATGCTTGTTTAGACATATTAAAGAGCATGGATACGTATTAACTGGCAGAGCAGAATGCTGTGCTCTCTTTTCAAAAAAAAAATCTCCTTTTCTTGTGTTAAGCTTTACTGACCAGCTCCTGTTAACATATCCAGGGTAAGACGGAATACTTAAGGAACCACCTGTTGCCGAATCCAAGAACTTATGTTAGTTCCAAGGGATACAGCTTCACCAAGGGGCAGACTGGTAAGCTCTGGTTAATGAAAGTTATATAACAGAACAACATGCTTAAAGGTAAACTTATATATATTTCTCTTGTTTGCAGAGGTACTGTATACAAAGATCACACAGCTGAAGCCGAAGGTGGTTGTGGCCGAGGGTGGTGATGCAATGGAAGAGTGATGAAATGTTTACATTTGGACTAGCTCATGTTCAGAAATTTATGTTATTTTCGGAGGCTGGAACAAGAAGTGAACACATGTCCTGTCTTGTACGTGCTGGACTTAATCCAGACTTTCTATGCGAAAGATGTTTCTGATGTTGACACATTTTCATGTGTTTTCTGTTTGGAAAAGCATTTCTCAACTGATGCTTTGATATTCTGACCTTAATTGGCTCATCGGTTGGTAGAACCCTTACGGAATGGGTACGTCGGCATGAACCCCGGCTAGAAGGCCTGATCTGTTGAGATTATTTTTGCTGTGGCTGCGGTAGGTTCCAGCTTCTAAACCTGTTTTTGGTAGTAGCAGATCAGGTATGGCAATTACACTACTTAGAAGTGCTCTGTAGCCACATTTGCACAGGAAAATACAGCGCTATTTTGTAAGTAGCCTATTGCAAAAATTTGATGACAGAGAGAAAAAATAAAGAGCTTATCAGAACATCTACGTGCTTTTCAGCTTAGAAAGTGCTCTACGCCCACATTTGCAAAGGAAAATGCATGGTATTTTGTAAAAATTTGATGGTAGACGAAGAAACAAAAAAGAGGTGTCAAAACATCTATGGGAATCCAAGCGACAACCTATTGCACAAATCGGAGCACTGCACTTATGAGCCTACTATTTTGCAATTGCTATTGCAAAAATTTGATGAAGAACCGGGAAAAAAGCAATTGGTATTGCAAAAATTTGATGAAGAACCGAATAAAAGAGCTTGTCAGACAACCTATGGACCACCCCAGCCAGTGAAACTAGCTAGGAACGATCCTCTACAGCTCGGAGTTTCAGCACCA
The DNA here is from genome assembly GCA_031894775.1 of Chloris gayana. Taxonomy (NCBI): domain Eukaryota; kingdom Viridiplantae; phylum Streptophyta; class Magnoliopsida; order Poales; family Poaceae; genus Chloris; species Chloris gayana. Next base: position 18,075 of record JAUNZO010001036.1, read on the forward strand.
GGGCGTGCAAAAATTTGATGAAGAATATAAAAAAAGAGCTTGTCAGACAACCTATGGACCACCCCAGCCAGTGAAACTAGCGAGGAACGATCCTCTACAGCTCGGAGTTTCAGCAGCATGGCGTTAACTCTGCCGTTAATCACGCTCTGGCCCACAGGTCTTGTGTCATCAACCAAGCTTAAGTGCTTGCCTCCTTTTTGGTAAAGGATGAAGCGGTACGATCCTATAGAACAGATCCTGTTCAAGTAAGGTCGTGCCACCGCTTCGGCGGCTCCAACATATGAGGTGGTCACGGACATTGTTAACTACCGAGGTGGTACTATTGTTTCGTCTAGCCCGCGTTTGCCGTCCCGCGGTTTGCCATGGGCCAGAAGGGCGACTCTTTTCTTTCGGCCTTTTGGTTTTGAACAAACTCCGTTAATCCGTTTCTTATAAGACCATCAGATTGGCAGAATCCAAACAGAGCTCCTCCGAAAAACTTTTGGGATAAACTCCGTTTCTTTATCTTACAGAGATCAGATGAGCAGAATCCAAACAGAGCTTCTCCGAAAACATACAGAAATTTCATAGTACAGTTTCAGTACATGGTGAGTCCCGGTGAACCCGCACAACGGACGCAGTGACCCGTAACAATCGTTCAGTGCTGGTACTGCGTGTGAGCAGCTGCGATCAGGGCGGCGCCGAGCCCGGACCCGTCCTTGGTGAGCTTCACCGCCACCGACCTCGCCGCCTCCTCGCCGAGCAGCTCCACCAGCGTGCTCTCCAGGCACTCCCTGAACGCCGTGTAGTGCTCGAACAGGCCGCCGTCGATGGCGACCACCGATCGCCGCTCGTCGCCGGGGACTCCCCGCCCGATCTTCCGGAGGATCCCGACGATCCCCGCCGCGGCCAGCCTGGCAGACCTCTTGGTGACGATGTCGCAGATCTCGACCACCATCTTCCTCGTCTCCAAGGACGTGTCCCGTATCTGCAAAGCGAATGCATCATGCCATTAGATGATATGCATTTGACAGAAGAAACGCCGCTCAACGCTGAAACTGAGCTCGTGGATGAATCGTGCACCTTGAGGTTTTCTGCCAGTTTTTCAGCGACAACACTCAGATCAGGCGTCTCGTCATGGCGCATCGCCGAGATGTCAGGCGTCCTCAGAATGAAGCGGGTTTTGAGCTTGGTGTCGTTGACATTGCCGAAGAGTGTCGACTGCGACGCAATTTTAAGAAGCACTCTTCTGACAATGTCACCAAGGTACAATCCTGAGATCAGCTTCTCGAAGATCTGGAATCACACAAACCGTGTAAGCACCAGTTTACTGATGACAAGAATGCAGTAAGCGTGCACATTTTCTAGACAAACGAACCTGCTCTCCCGGGTTCAAGCTCTCCTCGTCCATCGCCTTGTCAAATTCTGTGACCGGGAGGCAGGATGAGTCGAAGTTACCCCATTCCGTGTTAATCACCTGAAACGCAGAAACCATGGTCAGAATTTCCGCTGAATGCAGGCTAACCCTTCTCGATTTCAGTGAAAAGGTATCTAAATCAACTTACCATGTTTCCTGATTTGGGCAACTCGCCGTCCAATTTTGGTATGGCACTCGCTTCCTCAACGTATGCGGCATTCGAGCCGGTGCCCAATATGACACCGATGACAACATCCTCGTCGTTGTACCTGCCCGCAGCCAATGTCCCAACGGTATCGTTGATCTGAAACATAAGAAAAATTTTAAACTCAACCGGTGGTCCTAACACATACAATGGCAGTCCCTCTGTTTACGTGCATGACAGAAATGCAGAAAATGGCTAGATAAGAAACCAATTACTACTACTAACCAATGCAGCCACGCGCATCTCGACGCCTTGCTTCTTCATGGCCGTCTGCAGTTCAGCGACGACATCTTCTCCCACCTGAACATAATCCAGAAAAAATGCGTTGCTGTAAGAATTCTAATTTGTTCATTTCGCAGAAACAAAGAAGAAAAAAGGTGATTTGTTGCCACTTAGCACCAAACAGAATGAATGCATACGGAAGACTTACAGCATCATCGATCGAAAACGCCTTGGTCCACTTGATAAGAGTGCCGGATGCGATCGACGACTGCCTCACGGGGAAGGAGAACGTGAACCCGAGCTCCCGCTCTTTGTCGTCGAACACACTGTTGTGCCCTTCCTCCGCGACGACCTTGGCCAGCGCGGAAGCAATGAAGCTGAAGAGCTCGGCGGCGTTGCCGGACATCAGGTGGGGAGGGATGGAGACCTCCTTGGACTCGCGCTTCGCCACGCGCTTCTCCTTCCCGGCGAGCTGCACGCGCAGGACTCGGAAGTTGGTTCCTCCCAGGTCCAATGCGTAGAAGAAGCCCTCCTCGTTTCTGAAATTCAAATGACGGTACACGTAAGCAGATTGAGCTTAGAGCATACTAGTACATAGAAAAGGTAAGCAGGTGATCAACAAAATTAAAAGCGTGACTTTTGGTACGGACGTATTCGTCAGGTTTGACTTTGGATTTAAGAGACTAGTTTTGTTTAACGGGCTGCACGCAACTAGACCAACAAAATGCACTCAAAAAGTCAAAATGCAGAGAGGTAGAAAAATCATTGGTGGACTGTTCTTTCTCTTTGCACCAACGAGCAGCAAGTTTTCAACTGTTGCCGAGATTCATTCTTAATTGCACAATAGTAATTTATACTAGTAGCAAATTAATTCTAAACCATGTCATCTATTTTTTAACTGAATTGCTGGCTAATCTCTCCTCTGCCAATCGTTCAACAACTTGAACGTGGGCAACTTGCTGCCGCGCAACCAGAAAGATGCAGCCTCACATGCTCGCGGTCGTGTCCAGGTGCGCGGACATGTGCCGCCGCGCAGGCCGGACGCGTGCTGGCACGCCAACACGCGGGTGGACACGCAAGCACGGGACGAGAAGAACACGAACGTTCTCTGCTAACAATCCAGTTGCGAACAAAGCTGCCTGTGACTCGGCGGTCGCACATGTGGCAGTAAGAGGAAGGTAAATCAGTCAAACTATAATAAACCTACGCCGCTTTACCCCTGTCTGCCGCTACGTGTTGGCTCGATTGTGGCAGCCAAAGGTAAATTTTTTCAGGGAAAAAAAGTAACGGAAGGCAAATTCGATCACAATTACTTCAAACATGGTTTCCGTAGGAAGAATGTAAGAATGTCTAAGATTGTGCAACCGAAACAGATCGAGATTTGGCATTTGAGAAGCAATCGGAAGTCAAAGCACGGATTTTGCGCTCTCTGTTCTTGTGTACTGATTGATAGATGAGTTGATCGAGCTGGTTACCCGGTGGGGAGGTTGTCGACGTAGGAGATGATCATCTTGATCTTGCTGCCGCCCTCCTCGCGCAGGCCGGCCCTCATCTCCTCCTCCATGGCCGCCGCCACCTCGTTCAGCCGCGCCGCCGGCGTCGCGCACGCCGCCCGCAGCTCCGCCACCGCGCGCTCCGCCATCGCCGCGTCCCCGGCCACCATGGTCTGTCTCACGCGACCGACGAACGGATCGCCAACAACCTGAGCAGCAAGCAGGATTCTTGGGCTTTGCCCGCAAGAAACGGAGCCCGGCAAGAATGCGAGCGAGATCGATCGATCTCCGCGAGGAACCGAGTCCTGACGACGACGATCTAATAAGCAAGCTTTGGTTTGGTTTGCGGTGAGCAGATGAAGAATCTTCCTGGCGATTTGCCGAGGAAAACAGATTGGTATGGTAGGATAGGATAGGAGGATCTGGACCGTATTTATAAGGGAGCCAAAGCTTGGAGAAGCGGCCGGGGATCGACGCGAGTACGAGACCGACGGCGCAACGAGTTTCCAACGTGGCGGAGTCGGACTCACCATAACACGGTCAATGGATAGTTAAATATTGATCGATTAATTCGGTGGTTAATTATCTGCGCTGGATAAATGATAATAACAACTAACCACCCAAAAACGGGATGATGCGGCGGCGAAGAAGAAAGAGGCCAGGCGTCGCCAAGAGTGCTGCTTTGACTTCCCATCCCCTGCCCACGGGAACCGCATGAACAACTGCTTGCCGTTGACCTTGACCACCCACAGCCGCGGATTATCTTCTTCTCCTCTCAATTCCGTTCTTCCGCTGCTGCCGCCGACAGGGTGGTAGTGTGGTAGTACTACCCAAAGAGTTCAGCGGGGCATTGCCGTGAAATTTCTCATGATATAATCGTGTTCCACGAGTGCGTCAGATTCGTGTGTTTCGCTAGGGAACCGTATACGGTGGACCACCTGTGCCCGTCCAGAACTAATGAGATTTTATTTAAAGCAGTACGAGATACTAGTACTGGTTTGATTTGTATTCACCAAAAAGAAAATGATTTGTATTCGCCAAAAAGGAAAAACTTTTACAACGCTATCCTGAAACTAGTTATCGTCCGAACACATAGGCTGTTTTGCGGGTGGCGGCGCCGGAGAACGGTAGTCGGTGCTTGACCTGGGCTCAGCTGGTTTTCCCTGGCGTGGCTGACACCTCACTCTGACGTGGCGACGCCGCCCTCCGCGAACTGATCCGATCATGCCAGGCCGGTCCACTCAGATGTTCCCTAGTTGACGCTAGCTCCCGCAGTCGACTGTCAAGCTCCGCAATTTCCTGGAGATCTTTCTTTTATATTTTGAATTTTGTATTCTGTATTCATATCACAGCAATCTGTTCCCACTGTTCGGATGCTACTACTGCTACCTTACTGTATTATGTGATTGAGATTTGTCTGACTATTCGGTGGACAATCTATATGCTCTGGTGCAACATTTTCTTTAATCAAAATCTATCTTTTTAGCATGCTCTTGTCTATTGCACACAGTCACTCAAAACTGACACTGAACATTTCGAAATTCATCACCAACAAAGAAAATTAGTGACACATCCGCTTCGATATAGTGATGGGCATACAAAAATTATCCAAAAAAAAACTTCTCACCACTGTTCTCGGGTTTTGACACCTACAACTAAAAATAGGTTTTTCAGTGACATTCTCTTACATGGCTTAAGAGCTAACAGTGGAGTTTTGTTTATACTATAAAGAATCATTATGTGAACCATCACTGAAAATCAATTTATTTTTCGTGACAAGTCATATAAGCCTTTTTAGAACTACTTCAGTAATTAATCAATAGAAAGAAACAAGACATCTTGTGTTGTGTGGAGGTGCTTAGTGATTATTAGTACTATTGCAAACTGACACTGTTCACGTATTTTGTATTGGTTAAAAAGAATACTAAGCACAAATACAATATGAATACTTTATGCAAAAGAATACAATAGGAACATTATTTATATTTGACAATAAACAATGTTCCTATTGTAGTCTCTCTCTCTCATTTCTGGCGTATACGTCATGGTGGTTTGGTCGAGCGAAAATGTTGTGGTTGTTAAAACAATTTTCGACAAAGACACATTGAACTAGAGACATATAGCCGACTGCTCTGGCTCTGCTCTCTTGAGTTTCCACGGAAGTTGCAGTAGCAGCCTCTAGTTGTCTCTTTTCTTAAAGACAAACAAAAGCCAAAGACGGTAAAGTAATCATCTCCTTTTTTAAAAGGCAAACTAATAATAAAGAAAGCAAAATGATGACGTGTAGTAAGCTACGATGTACAAGGATTCGTGCACCAATAATGCGAAACCAATTTATGCGGCCAAAGACAGAAAAAAAAACTTCCTTCTATGGCTAATGTGACTGAAAGAGGAAGAAGCCACATGAGCAACCTGGATATGGGTCAATCGCTTTGTACTAACAATTATACGTACTACATGTTGTACGTAAAAAAGTCGAGCTTTTTTTTTCTAAATAACACCGAGTATTATAGTTATCCATATTCAACATTCATTTCACTCCAAATGTTGGTCGGGGCGCATGCGGCAACTCAAAGATGGAGTTTCCTTTTCTTTTTTTATTATTGTGTAAATGTGCGTGGGTTGGTAGGTCTGTGTATGACTGCTATTTTTTGACGAACTTTTTGTCGGGCTAAGATAGCCGTCTGCTCTACTTTATTTTGGCTGAACTTGTAATAGCAGTCTCTAGCGTCATCATTACTTTGACAACAAAACTGCAAAAATGCTCTCAGTTGCGGCTGCTAGCAAAGATGTTGCTGGAAGCAGGCTGGTTTCCCTTTCCTAGAACGGGCTGCAAGGCAAAAAAATGGCCAGTGTTTCCATGCTTATTGCTGCTACTCCTTCGTTCTCGGCCCGTAACGGATTTCCGTCCATTTCGACTCCGAGCTGCCGCACTACGGCACCAGCGGTGTGGCGTCCGCCGGAACTTGCATCGTCGAGACTGACGGCGCAGGGATGAACATCATGGACATACATCTCCACGCTGCACGCTCTTCAGGTCGCTGCTGCTTATTTTATTTTGGATTTCAGATTTCTATTTGTCACCGCACAATGAAATAACACTGAAGAATATTTTTCACATTTACACATGGTGTAGCCCACCGCCAAATTTGGACGACAAAATTGGTAGGCTAGCCCCAGCTTATGCATCTCCTTGTTTTGTTCAGAGCTATACATCTTTTCTTTTTTTTGTTCAAAATTCAGTAACCTGTCAACTATTGTTTGTCTTGGAATTGGGCTAATGCTGCACCAAGTAGATGTAGGCTACAGAACAGGGAAGACTGAATTTGTGCGAATCGACGGCAAGAAACTCTAAGGGCAAGTACAAAGGTGTGGTCTTATAGTTCGCCTCATGCATGACACGTAATTTAGAGATGGTCTATTAGTCCTTTTGTACAATGAGTGGTTATTTTAGTTGTCTTGTAGAAATTGATATTTTCTAAATTTGTGGACGAGAAAAGGAACATTTATGAGTTACATGGTAACTACAACTTGTACAATGTTGTGTAAGCTGTCTCATACTCCTAAATTCTAGCGCATGAGGTGGTTGCTTCGTGAAACAACCACCTCTTTGTCTTACCTCCCTCTCTCTCTTCCACATCATCGAAAATCCTATGTGGCATTGCATGAGACAGGCTATAAGACTGCCGACGTGTAGCGTTGTACCCGCCCTAAATGACAGGTGCTTGTATCCGAAGCAACGAAGCTTATCGGAGTTGATATAATATAGGGTAAATTCCTTATTTACCATTGAAAATTATACTTGTTCACTTATCTGTCATCGAAATTTTCCAACTCCCTTATTTGCCATTAGATTCAAATTTGAATCCCTATTTGCTATTTTAATAACTTTGGATGATAGAAATTTTTACTTCTATTGGTGTAATATTCGTACATATTAAATATTCCATAGTAGGTACATGACCGGGCCACTTTTTGCAAGCGTAAGAAGAGATCACATTATTAAGGAAATCGTGGGATGAGCAGAAGATATATTAATAAACGCTATCTTATATGGAATCAATCTTCTTGTATAATGATCTAGACTATTATATATTCAATTATTTTTTAGAGTAAATTTCACAAAACCCCAGGTTTTGTGGTCCTTTGTCACAAAACCCGGATATTATGGCTTGTGTCACATAACCACAGGTTTTATGGACATATTGTTTCACAAAACCGCACCTCTACCAAGAATTGACTGCGAATATAATTTATGGTTTCTAACTTTTGCTTGCATGACATATGTGTTCTGATCGAATTAATAAACAAAATCATCAAGTTCAATATATGACAAATTTATCTTCTCATATGAAAGTTAGATATCCGTCTAATATTCATACTACTTTGATAGGGGTGGGGTTATATGAAACAATATGTCCAAAAAACCTGGGGTTATGTGACACCGACCGTAATACCTGGGGTTTTGTGACATAACGACCATAAAACCTGGGGTTTTTATGAAGTTTACTCTATTTTTTATAAGAGGCTGATGACAAACAACAAAAAAATCTGGCACTCTAGTAAAGATGAACATTTTATCTTCTGATTCATGTCAACATTTTATTGCTTCAACGAATGATTGTAGCTAATCTAGTCGATCCATACGAGAACCAATCACGTCATCATCTGAATGAACATCCACGATGTATTGGTCGCGCTGGCGCTCGTCATCATCTGAATGAAGGCGGCGTGGACTGCAGGCCAGCGGCGGCTTGATGTGGAGCCGTGCGGAGGGCGACCGTGGTGCAGCAGCCGTGGTGCAGCGTCCGTGCGGAGCCTGCGTGATTAGCGGGATCGTGCGGGATGGGAGCCGTTCGGAGACCCACCGTGGTGCAGCGTACATGCAGAGCCATGCGTGATTAATTAGCAGGATCTGCGTGATTAGCAATTATGAGAGGGTAGAAAGGATTAGCAAATTCAGAAACAATATGGACAGTACGGGAGCAAGTTTGGAAACAATAGCTGTAGTGCAGAAAGAGCAATTATGAGAGGGTAGAAACTTTGGTGAAGAAACTAAAAATAGAGGATAATCTCAATGTAATTTATATAGACATAGTAGCATAAACAATGATTAGGCCTATAAATCATAGGGAAAACAAAAAAAATGCTATTGTAGTTAGATCAGATCAACGCTATAGATCGATAGGTATCAAAGAAGGTGGGTAAGAAAAGAAAAGGATATTCTTTAATAGATAGATAATAGGTAGATGACTAGAGTGGTAGATAAGGGATACATTTTCTAATACGATGGCAAATAAGGGAATTGAAAAAAATGGATGGCAAATAAGGGGACAATATAATTTTCAATGGCAAATAAGGAATTTTCCCTATATCATATGTGCTTTATCTTTGATCATATTTTAATTTGCAAACAATTGTGTAGTTATCCAATGTTCTTCTGGTATCTGTTTGGTCATACAAATAAATGGTGTTTTTTCATAGGTGGAAGGGATCGCAGATGCCGGACGAAAATTGCAGGCAAATGAAAACACTACTGAATTTTCAAGTAGTAGAGATGTGATAGGAAAACTATTGAGGGTGTACCTGTAAATGTAAAGTCGAACTGGATCTGATTTAAAATGATTATCAGTACAGGGGGTCTTTGATGAATTGTACCATGATGCGCGTGACCTTGCTGCATCACCTCCGTTCCAATCTGATCCGATGGCTGCTGTACCTCTTGTAATAACACACGGATATATTCTCAGGCCAGGTAAGGGAAAATTTCTCGTTTAAAAAAGGAGAGAGAAAATTTCTAGGTCCTCCTCTCTCGGTCGAGTCTCGACTCGTCCCCCCACCACAACATCAGCTCCTCCGCTAGGGTTTCACCAATGGCGGCGGCGACGACCTC
>JAUNZO010001037.1:0-31872 GCA_031894775.1 Chloris gayana
ACTAGCTTGCGCAACATACAATGGCCTTTAGATAGAGCCAGCGTCATCGGCGATCTTAAATTAAAGAAATGAAGCTCGTCGATACAAGCACCCCGTAACTGATCGTACCTTTGCGCTGTTGTGCCCGAGTGATCCCACTTCGCAACCGTTTCAGCAAGGAAATGTGTTTCTTGAAATGTGTTTCTATGGTTATTTTCTTGTTCCATTATTATTTGTCATAACTTTTTTGAACTGAAACAATTTTACCATAATTCTGTAAGAGCACCCACGGTTAAGTGGTACCTAAAAAAATCTGAAGGGGATATTTTTCATTGAGTCATCGATGCCGCAACTCTGCCTAACGGAGCTTCAAACAGAAAAACTAGCATCGGTGAATGTTTCTATCTCTTGTTTATTACTTTGTGGGGTCAATGGCTTTGTTCGGCTGGTGCTATCAGCCAATTTGTTTGGCTGGTTTCTTCCTAAAATTTGTTTGACTTATGAGCTTATGCTACTATCTAGGGCTTAAACCAGCCGGAAAGCTGAGCAGTCGAACAAGGCCAATGTTTGGATTGAGGCACCAATGCCATGACTATGGAGAGGAAGAATAAACAAGCCATTTGACGGTGTTTGCTACGTAGGAAAAAAGACTAAGTTACCCTTTTGTGTTTTTACCATAACTTTTGACATTAACCCATATAAAACGAATTTTGAATCCTTTTGGTTTTTTCTTTTTAAGAAAAGCTTCTACCATAATTCGGTAACTAGCCCTTTGATGTGTTAGCTACAAAAAGAAAAGACCAAGTTACCCTTTTGTGTCTTTACCATAACTTTTGACATTAATCCATATACAACAAATTTTGAATTCTTTTATTTATAAAAGAAAACTTTACCAAATTTGAATATATTTGCAAGAAATTGTAGATTTTGACAACATTTGGTAGATTTGACCAGATTTTGACATCATTTTGCAGTAATGACTCATAGTGCTATAAGAAAACCTCAAATCATCTCATACACACATCATTGCACCATAGTTTTAAATAGTTCAAATTACAATTCAAATTTTAAGAAAAATAAAGAGTCGATGAAATGAGTAATCATCCCTTGATGAGTCGTCAAAAAACATGCACAGCAGCTAGGGAGCTCAACTGCATAACAAAATAATAAAGATATTAGTTCAGAAATTTTGGAGTCAAATAACTGTATGAACTAGTGTTAATTAGATATAGCTAGCTAACGTACTATTGTAGTTCCTTCAATTGTAGCTTACCGAGAAACAAATATATGAATCAAGTAATTGACGGAGCAATCGAGCCGATCCGGTCGTGACGAGTCTTAGGCCACCGCTAGGCCGCCCCCTCCTCGAGATTGAGGAAGTCATCACTGGTACCTTGCTATCGATGGGAGCGTCGCCTATCACTCTAGAAAATACTAGAAAATTCACACCTATACGGAGTTGAACCCAAGACATAAGGCTAGTCCCAATGGTATATCTCATTTTGTTGTTTCCAAAGTGCCACATAAGCAAGAAGTACGTTGAAATTGCACATGCATAACTTCATTTTTTTTGTTACCTAGGTACAACAAGAGAGAAATGTCTTTAAAATAGTGTAGACATGGTTTCATCTAGATAGAATCCCTCTCTTCTCTCTTCTAATGAATCCCTTGCAGCAGCATCAAAATTGCTTACTTAGCACCTCATTTATGAAAATTAAACTCCCATTGGGAGTAGCCTACTACTAGGGAGGCTCTTGTAACCAGGGATTGAAATCCCGACCAGATTCCACAGATTACTGCATCGAGCCGGTTTTACCCTCATACCAGTTTTTCGGATTCAAAAATTTGAATTTTTTTTTAAAGAATTTGATATGAAAATATGTAAAAAAACTAGATGAAAAATGAAGAATTATGGTGAAATCGAATCATGAAAATTATTAAGTTTGAGTTATGAAAAAAAATTAAAGTATGATAAAAGTGAAGAAAGAAATAGAAAAAAAAATCTCATGTTCATTTGTCATATTTTGTATTTTCCATGGACTTATTAGTTGTGGACTTGACTTATGGACTTGTAATTTGTGTATTAGAACTATGTGTCATAAATATTGTTAGAAATATTATGGAAAAGTCATGTCAATATTTTTTTTTTCTCGAGACTTTCTTTTTCTTTCTCGGTCCGATTTTTCCACTCATACGGTCATCCTGGTCGGAATCCCGGTGTTTCCGGCCCGCTGGCCAAAATGAATTTTGGTCGGGAATGTGACCAGGATTTCGTGTTTCCGTGGATTCCACTCGTCCCGATCTCGACCGGTTTTACCAGGAGAAACGTGATTATAAACCCTGCTTGTAACCACTAGACTACAGGTCCTTTCATGTGAGTGTACCACATATATATTACATTATGTCATATAAGATGTGCCTTTTGACTTAATTCTAAGGTAGAAAAGGAGAAATGGTAATTATTTCTGGACATAACACACCAAACTCTGTTGCAGATTGGTTTGAAAAGAAAGACTGTGTTGCACATGGGCACGTTATTTTCTTTGCAAAAAAAATAGTAACAAAAGAGGCACGTTATGTGTCCCTACCTTTTCCAAGTGCATCACACACGTTTAAGATGGCAAAGCTTACAACCAAAAAAGTTCCAACTTAAAGTCATGAGCCAAAAATTTGAAAGACAGAGAGCTGGTTGCAGTTGTGCTCCCCCCCCCCCCATGATTATGAATAAACGTTTCTTTTAGCAAGGACGGGATGGGTGAAAGGGATCCATTGCTTCCTTTTCGCTTTCTTGTAGTGGAGTACTAACTAGGACAGTTTCCTACGATGAGTTGATGACATAACTAGTCGGGCCTTCTTTGCAACTTAGGATTTCAAAAGTACAGAAATAGGAAAATTGTAGAAATTATCAATTGCTATCTTACAGGAATTGAAGATCCAGAAAAAATTTCTAGCAAGTGTTTGGTTGTGACACGGTAAAAACACCGAAATTCGAAGAGAGAGATAGACTCAAAGGAATTTAACAACAGAGTTGGACCTCTTGCTTATTTTCCTCCAAAACTTGCATGGAGAAAAGCATTTCATAAGAATTTTAAAGGTTTTGATAGGATTGAATCCTACATTGCAATGGCTCTCATAAGAATTTTTCCTATAGGGATTGAATCCAACAAAATTCCTATACTTTTCCTCCATTCCAAAGGATGACTAAAAGGGCTAGTTACAGGATTAGCAATTTTTTCGATCTTGCCTAATGCCATCAAAGGGCTAGTTATCATACCTAGCCTAATACTCCCTCCATCTCAGTTTATTTGTCATTTTAGCTCTGTTTTTGTGTGACCACGTTTATAGCATATTCTATGAATCTGGACCGTCGTTATGTCCAAATTCATAGGATTTTTTATTAACCTAGTTGAGAGCTAAAAGTCCAAATTCATAGAATTTTTTGTTAACCTGGTTGAGAACTAAAATGTTAAATATTTTGGATGGGACGAGGGAGTACCTACCGTATTGCTGCTACTACCGTGCTCCCGTCGTCCGGAGCTTAGCAACTGTTTTGACCTAGCCTGTCCCTGTTGTATCCCTCATCCTACTTGTGCACAAATAAATCTGGGATGCCGATGTATTCCCATTCATTTTTTAAGGCAGAGTTGAGATCGTCATGTTGCCTATATCCTAGTTTTTGTCAAAGAGAAAAAAAGAGTATCAGCTTGTTTAAACAAGTCGGTAAAAAAATCAAGCATCATGGTAAATTTCTTTCAAATATTCAAACCCAATACGTTGCAATCAATCAAAGCTTGAGTTTGTTAACTGCACACAGCCCAATAGAACCGAAGTTCTTTGTTGCAAATGTTCACATTTTACGCATCCCTATCTGGACAATGCTAATGTGACACACATGTTTAACAGGCAGAGGTTAATAGAGCTCACTCGATCTAGGTCAAAAGTCATGCAGTCATAATATAGGAATTAAAGAAAAGATGGACATTAACAGATCATCATTATTGCTAGTTGTTTGTCACTCTCTAGTGGAGATCTTGATGGATTTATATGCGTTGTTTGTCATTTTGGAAACTATGAGGATTTTTGTTGCAGCATTCTGGAACTGGTCACACCATTATCTCAATATTGACAATGACACCAACACGACATCAATTGGATAATCTTGAAACTCTATTGAGTGGGCCCTAAATTCCCCAGAACAACTCTGACAAAGAAAGCTACATTTGAAAATATCAACTGTAGACTTGTAATGCATTATAAGGTGAGTTTTTGTTTGAGAACAACAGGTGGGCTCACTTGACACTAGTGAGGCGGAGGCAGTAATATAGCGGTATGTGAAGATCAAAGATCAAAGGTACTTTTCTTACAAGAGACCAAGAAATAACCAAAAGCTGATTTGTTCTCTATAAATCATCATAGATCATCTGTGCCACATCTCCGTCGATTGAGAGTTATCCTCCTCTATAGTTTTAAATGTTCTTGTTGCTTAACTCTGCTGTAAAATCTCTCTGACTGTTCTTTTTTTCAAGACAAAAAGACTGACTATATAAGACAATTTCTGATACCATTGGGCTTATATGCTTCTTGCTTCATATTCGAAGGAGACTTCTATTTTCTTTTATCCTTAATCTAGAATCAAGTTATTTACTTACTTCACTATTGAAATTATGGCTTACTTCACCACTGATGAAATCGTGGCTTACCAGCTACCGAGGGAAAGGGGGTAGGTTCAAAGGTGACGGTAATCCCTGATTGAATATTCGTTGCCAGTTGTATTCAGGAATGTAATATATTAACAGGACACATACGTGTGTCATTGTCCTGTGGAAAAAACAGGCAAGTAATGGCAGACATGTTTTGTCCTAACGCCAGCAACAACCTGTTTGTGCCTTCTTTCATGAGTATAATAATCACATCTGGACCATGCAATGTTTTGATTAATTTAGTGTTACTGTTATCAGGAGATATTTTCTTTTTTTTATTTGGCATGTATGTTTCAAGTAGAACTACCAATTACCACCGGTGCGTTTTGTAGGTGATGAAGGCAAAGAAAATGGTCTTTATAGTTCGCAGTTATCATACAATATTATTTCTTTAGAGATTGGGAAAAAAAGTGTAGGAGTTTTTTGGTCCAAAATAATGGTCATTATTTTTTCACAACTAATGGTAGTCAATTTTTAGTGTATTTAATACAAAATTTTATAAATAAAAAATACTAAATGTTAATGTAATTACTAAACTACCCTTAAACTAATGGCCATTAATTGAAGAAAAATAATGGTCATTATTTTGGACTAGAAAACTCCTAAAAGTTTGTCCCAGCCTTCACCCCGTGAGGGGTTATAGCCATCTTATATAGCAAAAGTTGCAGCACCTCTGTCTGTCCAAACTCACACACAATAAAAACTAAAAAAGGAAGGGGAGCACCAACCTAGTTTGAATGTTTATCAGACAATAGTTTGAGGATGCTGTTACAAGTTCATAATAGTTGGCTTGTGCCGTTGTCCCCTATGAAACTACTACTGCTACACTTGTTGTGCCATTTACCAAAGTTCAGGTAGGCTGGACTACTGTGGCTTCCTCCAAAAATATGCAGGTCTCTTAAATTCATGAACTAAAACTGGCAGAGTTATCTTCTAAATTGTGGCATGTAGTTATTGGATGAATTCCTACCAACTTACTTCTGATAACATTGAAGACCCATACACGCTTACACTGAATATTGCTATTATGCTTTGATCCTTGACAGTGCAATTTGTTTTCGCCTTAGAATTGTCTAGCAGACCAGCAATATCATACTATCTTTTATAAATTCAGGATATTAGACGAGTGAGATCAAATCTCCCAGCCAACCACTTTCAGTCCAGTAGTGCCGTATGATCATTCTCTTTCTAAAATTACGCGCATACTTTCAGTGGGTCAGCAGTTCAGAAGGCACACTTTTTAGTAGTATAAGAATGACACCTAAAGTGTCTCAAACAGAATAGTGAACGGTCTTGTATGCTGACCAAACTGAATGAAACGGTGAACCTATAAAATTCAGTCAATACAGATTAGATACAAGGATGTGGTAGATTGATCCCATACTCATAGTCCTACAGCTTATGTGAAAACAAAAAGATATCGATAATTCTGAACAGGATGGCAACCATGAATAGTTCAGATTTGAGAACTGAGACAAAAAAAATTGATTCAGAGGGAATACCAAGTTCACTTCAAAAAACAAAAAGAGGGAATAGCAATAGATGAAAAACTCTGACTCAACTTCTCGATGTTAGACAAAACAAGCTGCATTGAGCCTTGAGGGTGATGTAGCTACACATCTTAAACTTTGGTTTAATCGAACTTTTAACAGTCTACGTTCTGACGATAGTCATATAGTGGACTACAATTAGCTGAGCAATACCTTAATTTTCTTTGATTTCTCCCTTGCAACTCCATCCATCCCACTCCAACCATTTTGGCGATCCCCAATTCCCCGCACTATGATAGCCGGAACAGACCAAGGATTCAAGGGTGATTATCCCTCCCCCTAACTCCGAATTCTCGCAGAGCTCTATGTGGCGATTTGGACAATAGGAAACTCATTTTACGGTGGTCAAAGCCTCGATCTTCTTCTCGCAAAAATAAAAGAAAAAAAAGAAAAGAGAGCCTCGATCTCCAAACTCCGAGAGTATTCGCTCCATCAGCTCATGCATGGTTCCGCTCACGGTTATTCGTTGAACGTTTTGATCAATATGCAGTACGCGTACGCGCCTCTCAACTAGCCACGCAGCGTCGCAGTGGAGCATCACCATAGCATATCGGCCGGGCCGGTGGTGCTTTCAAGTTTTGTCCGACGTGTTTTCGTAAGCTGCTGCTCCATTCCTTTACTCTACTTCCCGCCTTCCTGGCAACAAATAATGTGTTTTCAACCAGTCTAGGCTTTAAACCTGAAAAAAAAATGGCCTTTACCCGTTGATTAAGCCTGGAACGCTCGAATTTAATTGGGCCTAGAGCCACTTTACCCTTTGACTAAGCCTGGAACGCTCGAATTCAGATGGGCCTAGAGCCCATGGACAAGATTGCGTTGAGCCTGCAATGCACTATTGACTATCCAGCATACTTTACCTGCCTGGTTGCCTGCTCAGCCACAAATAATCAAAATCCAAGTCCAGTCTAAACTCTCGAGATTTTCGCCCAAATTTAGTAACCAACAAAAAAAATGTAGTCCAGGATCACAGGCTGGCTTCTGCCTACTGAAATTTCGCAATAATTTTCTTTTAGATAAAAGGCCTGAAGGTCCTGCTTTGATTGAAAGCATAGATTGTTTGGCTGGGGTTAGCATACAAAAGGCGTTCTGTCTGAAACATTCATAGAGTGCACGCAGGCACTTATATAATTCTACTGAAACTTAACAGGAAAACACCGAATTTTGTAATAATAGATCAGTTCCTGTGCCTGGTGATGTACACGTCGATCCGATGGATGGTGTGGCGTGGTGATTGCATTGTTTAGGTGGGCAGGGGCGCTTCTTCGTCGGGTAAATACATCTTGGTCTGTTTCTTATTACGTACGCCGCACGTGGTACATTGCACTGCCGAATCAAGAAGCCTATAAGTGTCGTCTCTTTCTCGATTCTTCTCCCCCTCCCCACTGCATCTTTCTGCATTCGGAGAACACCACGTGCTTGAGAGTTACACAGTTTCCGTTTCCGTTTAAAAATAATGGAAAGAGTGTTGGTGGCTCCACAAGCAAGGTGTGCTTTTCCGCCACGGAATGATTAGCAAACAACAACACTAATTCAACAGAATCTCGATAAACACTGTTTAGTATGTGTAAAATCGAGCTGGCCAGGGGTCGTTGGCCCCCATGAATCTTCACCACTACGGTAGTGGTATTACCAAGCCGAAATGAAAAGGCAGCATAGCGGTGGAGCATCTAAACTACACTCCATATGTTCCTTAATTGTTGTTACCATTTACTTTTTTTTGTTACATTTGATTCTTGGTCATATTCAAGTATACATTTTAAGTTTCTTTAGTGATATTATACATTCCAATAAAAATATATATATTTTTAATAAGACAGAGTGATGAAACGTAGAAAAAGATCAACGATGATAACAAGTTAGAATCGGAGCAACGGAGCAGTACATCCCTCAATAATAATTACATTGTAGACCATGCGAAAAGTGTCTTTTGTGAATCCTTTTGTGTTGCCGATCGACCCCGCTGCCTGTTCTCTTCTCTGGTGGTCTTTCTTTCTAACGAATTGACTAGTAGCACATGGAATTCCGGTGAAAAAGTAGGTCACTTGCGAATCTCGTAGCAACAGGCTCCGTGGGACCAATAACATTTTTGTTTATAAACTTGTCTGGAAAACCTAAATATCTGAAAAATAATAAAACTGATGGTTAAAAGACGATGTGAATGTGCAAACAAGAACGAGACCGTGCCTTTGAGAGAGAGAGAAAACAGGAACAAAAAGAAAAGTGAAAAAATCGCCCAATCGGTGTACAGTGTGCGACAGTGGTAAGCATGAGAGGCATCCATCGGTGTCACTCATATCCTGTCCAGTCCAGTCCAGTCCAGTGGACGGCATGCGTGAAGCGACAGCAACCACCTTATCTCCGCGCGATGCGTGATTTGGGAAGCGCGATGGCGCCACATTTGGCCCCCGTCCCATGTCCCGGCGCGGCGGTGCGCCTCCGACAGCGACGGCGACGTGCGCCGCGTGTTGCCTCCCCGTTGGCTCCCAGGCAGGCGTCGGCGGTGACCCCACCGGGCAGCGACAGAGAAGAGTGTCGGGATGCGATGCTGGCCGTCGGATCCATCGGACGGACCCTAGCTACCCCTCCCTGTCCCTGTGTTGCAATGCAAGCCTTTGGTCGCGTGTCCGTTGCCCGCCGGGTCGCCGGACGTGTTGCTCGTCCATTGGCTCGCGCGAGCACGCCGGCAACGGAGGAGACGCCGCAAGGACCGGCCCGACGAGGAGTCCCGCCGTATACTCGTATGATGATACGCATGAGAAATTTTATCCCACGTATTGCCACATGATAATGTTCCGTACACAAGAAGAAGGCAGAGGACAAACACGGTCAACAGGTGGTGGCAGTCCTCGTCTTCCCCTCGACGCCCTTTTTCACCTCTCTGCAAAAGGAGCCACATGCTCCACAGCCTTCGCGCCCAAGGACTTGTTTTGTTCCGGTCCGCCGAGTCAAAGCTTGGACTTCTTGCGTTGCAAGGGAACCTGACAGAGAGAAAAAAACCACGAGAATACAGTACTGCTGTACTGTACCAGCCGAGGCCGGCGGCTGCTCCCTGCGAGGCTGCCAGAGCTACGTACTCCGCCTGCGCAGGAATACGGCGGAATAATCATTGCGCCGAGGACTTTTGCGGACCTGTCCCTGCAAAAGCGAGCAGGATCGTCGAATCAAATCGAATCGGTGTGCAGTGACACGAGACGTAGCAGGGGCGGCACTGTTCCTTTTCTTTCTTTCTTTCTCTTTTCCGTTGAAGTTACTCCTCTGGATTTGTTGACTTTCCGATTTTTCATTTGACCATTCGTCTTATTCAAAATATTTATATAAATACAAAAATAAAGTAGACTTACTTTAAATATATCTAGAACTAAAGTAAATTCTAACAAAATAAACAAAATTTTAAGAAATTTTTTGAATAAGACGGATGGTCAAACGTGATCTCTAAAAGTCAACAAATACTTACATTTCAGTCTGCATGGAGGTAGTACCACCGTTCGTCTCAACGTTACAGTGTCGGCGTCGGCGGCGTGCTCTCCCTTCTCCGTAATTTCGTTTCTCATTTTATTTACACGGTTATTGTGGATTACGCTTTACGATACTAGTAGCATTTAGAACTTTTGGATAATTAATGGCAGCATTTTCCCATTTCTGGCTAGCCGGTTCTTCCTCCCTGTCCCCTCCTCCGATGTCAAACTCTCGCTGGACCTGAGCTTCCCCGGCCGGCCGCACTCGCAGTTCCATCCAATTCACCACATGCGCACGACTGCACGCCTCGTCTCGGTTCAGTGTCCGTTGACACTCACCGGTCACCACCGAGATCCAGCCGCCCATGCCCGAGCAAAATCTCGCCCGGTTTCCAGGACAAGTCAACACACCGGCACTGCCAGCTCGACCGGTCCCTGGACGAGCACTGCTAGCAAGCGTCCGCTTAATAGATTTGCATATCCGGTTCGTTCCGAGGAATAATAATAAACCGAAAGAAAGAGGCAGCATTTAGATTATGATGACATGAACCTGCACTTGATCGCGATACTAAATCCAGTTGCGCAACTGACCATGTTTTCCCTGAGGTTGCATTGCGGAGAGGGAGACTAATAATTAATTAATAAAAGACTAAAGGGGTTTGTGTGTTAGTGCTGGGCTTATCTCTCTATCCCCGTCCACCCTTTCCTCATGCCTCTCAACCCCACATGCTCCCTCTCCCACATGTCGCATTCTTTTGCCCCGTGTGCCAAAGTGAACCCGTCCAATACCCTGGCTCCAAAATGCCCCAAATGGTTTCCTCCCATTTGCACTTTTTATGCGCCATATTGGTAATCAACGCCGTTCAGTAGCAGCAGTGTGAGGCCAGTCTCTCTTCAAACGATCATTTTGAAAGTAGTTTGCGCACAATGGTTGGGGGTAAATTTAGTGCTTACTGCAGATAAATTGATTTCACGGCCCTTGTACTACTGCGACTATATGTCACTTGGCTACTCCATACACTTGAAATTTTGTGAGTAGTACGGCCCTGTTCGTTTCCAGGTATATAATTTTTAGAGGGTCAAATTAAAGAGAATTTTATCATTTTGGAGTACTTAAATAAAGTCTAATCTCGAAACTAATTGCAGACTCCCTATCTAATTCACGAGACGAATCCAACGAGGGTAATTATGGTGTTATTAGAAGATGTTTATCTGTAGCATCACTGTAGCAAAAAATAGATTACTTAGGATCATTAGATTCGTCTCGCAAATTAGAGGGAGGGTCGTGACATAGGTTTTGTTATTAAATTAATAAAAGATCTACTAAATAAGTAAGATTCTCTTTGATGTGACAGTCTTAAATTTTAGAGGCACGAAACGAACAGGGCCGTAGTATGGGCTCTTCAATCAAGCTTGGAATTCTGTCCCTCCCCGGGATTCACTCTTGTGCCAGCCACTATTCCCGTTGTCTTGAGCTAGTACGTACTTGTATGTAGAACTGCAGGTCGTAGGCTACAAAGCTGACACCTCTACGCTGGCATTGTCTGTACCTACGGCGACCAGGAAAAAGAACGGAAGAAAAAGAATTTTCGCAGCAAGATTTTCCTGCAAGTTTTGAAAGATGTTGCCAAGCGAGAATCCGGAACGCCTCATCATTACAGCTGTGGCCTGCGGTGAAGAGAAGGGTTTGAAACTTTTATGAAAGGTCTCCTGCTTTGTGCTCTCTGGGCCTGTTCGTTTTCAGCTATATAATTTTTAGAGAGTCAAATCAAAGAGAATTTTATTATTTTTGGAGTACTTAAATAAAGTCTAATCTCGAAACTAATTGCAGACTCCTATCTAAATCACGAGACGAATCCAACGAGGATAATTATGGTGTTATTAGAAGATGTTTACTGTAGCATCACTGTAGCTAAACATAGATTAATTAGAATCATTAGATTCGTCTCACAAATTAGAGGGGTCGTGACATAGGTTTTGTCATTAAATTAATAAAAGATCTACTAAATAGTAAGATTCTCTTCGATGTGACAGATATATAAATTTTAGAGGGTGGAAACGAACGGGAGCTCTGTACTGCCACCATGGTCTCCTCTAAAAACGTTTGTCCCTTCCACAAGGCAAAGCCAGTGGCTTTTGTCCTGTCCGGTCTCTGCCTGCCTGCCTGCCCGTCGGGCGCAGCACCCAACCCAAGCCGCCGTGCTGCGTCCTCTCCTCGCCGCCTTGCTTTCTTGCAGCCCGCCCGCCTATATATCTGACCCACCCCGCTCACCTGCATCCTGCGCGCTACGACTACTACTGCGTTTCAGCATTGCAGAGAAAGAGGAGATGGCTTGGAACGGCGGCGGATTCGGCGACGAGGAAGAAGGGAGGGGCTGGAGCTCAGCCTCGGCCTCCCGTGCTACTTCGCCAGACAATCTGGCAAACCTGAAGGTGCTGCGTCGGTTTATCAATTATCTTTCCTCGTTCCTCTCCATGTCTTGTTTTGATCGTTGCTGTGTGGTGGGACTTCAGGATTGGATCAGGAGGACGGAAGGGGCGGCTCTGCTGCTGCTGCTGCTCTTACTGGACCCAAGGGGACCGGTGGCTTCAAGAAGCCGAGGTAAGCTGACTACCTGCTCGAATTGTTCTGTTGTTCCTGCTCTTTTCGTTTCTTTCCTTACCGAAATCTCATCTCATAGACAAAAAAAATGCTCCTTTGACGGAGAGTCCTTTGAGTACCACTAGTCCAGGGTTCATCCTGTTCGGCCTGTGTGAATTTTGAATTTTCAAAATGAGGGCACGCACAGATAGATTGATCTTTGGGAATTCGATGTAAATGCGTTCCGGGGAGAAAGGAACGATCTTGCTTCTCTGTTTTGCTCAGTGGAAGATGTCGTGTTTATTGTACATGAGGCGCGTCATCATGTGAAACGTGCGTCTCTGTCTTAATCCTCTGCAGGCCGGCGCCAGCTGCTCCGGTGGTCGGGTGGCC
Source organism: Chloris gayana (assembly GCA_031894775.1). Taxonomy (NCBI): domain Eukaryota; kingdom Viridiplantae; phylum Streptophyta; class Magnoliopsida; order Poales; family Poaceae; genus Chloris; species Chloris gayana. Next base: position 12,659 of record JAUNZO010001037.1, read on the forward strand.
GCCGGTGCGCGCGTTCCGGCGGCACCTCGGCGCGTCGTCTTCATCCAAGTCGTCCCACGAGCCGTCGAGCCACGGGCACCGCCACGACGCCGCAGCCGCCAAGGTCGAGGCCGGCAAGAAGGGGCTGTTCGTCAAGGTCAACATGGACGGCGTGCCGATCGGCCGGAAGGTGGACCTGGCGGCGCACGGCAGCTACGACAGGCTCTCCGCCGCGGTCGACCAGCTCTTCCGCGGCCTCCTCGCCGGTATGTGCGCAGGGATCATGTGGACACTTTTTGGTTGGTTCGTGTCCGTGGATGCGAATGCAACAAACCAACGACTGAACCTGACCTTATCTGGTTGCCGTGGCAGCTCAAGCATCAGGTGGTGAGCAGAAGGTGATCTCCGGGCTCTTGGATGGCAGCGGGGAGTACACTCTGGTCTACGAGGACGACGAGGGCGATCAGATGCTGGTCGGAGACGTCCCTTGGGAGTGAGTACAATCCTTTTGCTTGCAGCAACTCGTCAGGCCCTTGACTTTCCATACTCGTTTTCTTCCAATTGTTGTTCATTCTAGCTAAAGCGGAAATCCTTGTGCTGTTCTTGCAGAATGTTCCTTGCCACCGCCAAGAGGCTGCGTGTTCTGAGGACCTCTGATCTGAATGCCTCCTCGGTGAGTACACGCTGGAACAGGGAAATGGTATTGACCTGACCGAAATTTTATCTGAAGTTGGTCTGATCCTTGATTCCTATGCTCCTGTTTTGCAGCTAAGAGCCACGGGCAGGACGAGGTCTCGAGTTGAGCGCTGACTGATGTGCATGTGTCCGCGCTCTGAAGATTTTGTGGCCTTTAATGCCAGTCATCTGTATAAATTATCAAGCTGTTTCTTCTTCTTTTCGTTGTCATGCAGTTACCAACTAGTAGTAATAGTGCTAGGATAGCAAGAACTAAGGTGGGGTTCGCGGTTGTTAGGATAATGTAACGCTTGGCGTTGGTGTCTGAATTTTTAGCATGGCAGGAGTGCCACCAGTATGCTGTATTCACTATTCAGGGATAGTATTTCATTCTGTCTGCAGCTTCTGAGGCAGAATCCTATTGGCAATGCAGGCTTATGCTGCGTGCTTATTCAAAGTGACATCAGTGATGTTGCTTGCTTAGTCTTTGTTTATCTCTGAGTGCTAAGCATCTTGTTCTCGTGGAGCATCTGCAGCACGATGCATACTCGAATTTGTTTGCTTCAGGCGTGACTGCTATCCTGATGTTTTTACTAAAACTTGTTCACAGTTTTTCTTAACATTTGGACCTGCAGAAGTGCAGATTGTGGTTGAAAAGAAAAGAAATGGGGTTAAAACAGGGCACAAAATATGAGTTTACGCCATCTAAAATCTCGAAATCATCTTTGTGCCTGAAGGTCACTACAAAGTACCTGTATACAATGCTTCGACCTGTATGCTAATTTAGTTCTGATAGCTGCTCGTTTTATTTCTACCACACTGCCCATGCGAAAAATCATCTCCAGATTCTACCTGTATTGCAATCAATGATGGTTTAAAAGAAGAAGAGCATGATGATTAAAAGAACAATAGCACAATTTGTAACCACAGCATACTATGAACCCTATTTAAATATTCTCTAAACATTCAACCATCTAATAGGACCAAAGTTTACAAATCAAGCTGTATAGAGCAACAAAGCGTGCGTAGAAAGGATCTCAGGACAAACTAGTTATACATGGGAACAAGAAGAAACATACATCAGCCCGCAACAGAGTTCAGGCATTATGACAACATTTTAAAACTCAAGCTCTCTTCGGTTTTAAATTGACTGACATTATGACAACATTTTAAAACTGAAGGGAGTCTCTATCCGTCTTATTTTACTTGTTAGTATCATCCTATCTATGGCTATGGGCATATAAGAAATAAGGAATTGAAAATGTGTTCTGACATATTAGAAAACGAAAATTATAAGTAAAATAAGTAATTTGAGAAAATACAGATAACTAGAGTAACAAATAGATAAACTAAGGTGCTTGGATCCCTCCAGTTTTTAATAAACTATTCTAGAAACCGGAGGACTTCAGTTTAATAAACTAGTTTCTTGAAACCAGCTGTAAAAAAGAGATCCTTAAAAACTGGAAAGGATAAAAAAATATTCAACTAGTAAGAATTATCTGGTTGCGACATGGATGATGCAACCTTATCTATTAATTGGGCTGAATTAGTGAATACGTTCCTTGGGTGTCGATAACACAACGGGCCCCTACAAGCTCAATTACGGAAAGCCCATCGCGAAGCCCACCGCTCCCTTTCTTTCTTCTTCCCCAATCCAATTCTGCGCTGCTCCAATCCGCATCAGGAGAAAAGTACAAAAAGCGGAGAAGAAAATGAAAATCAGAGCTCCGCTGCTTGCCGCCCTCGTCCCGTCTCCGCATTCAGATCAAGTTGTTCGCTCAGGTAACCCGGCGATCGATTTCCGTATGCAATTTCTCTCGTTGCAGATTGCCGTGGGGTTCGGGAATTCGTAGCGGATTTAGCTTGATATTTGTAGGGGAATTTGTAGGGGATCTATAGGGGATCGAGACGGGGTCGTGTGAGAGTGGGAGAGGTCCGTCGCCCCTCAAATTCTCAATCCCACCCTCGCTTGCGCCGCACCTACTCTCTACCTCGCCCGAACCCTAGCCCCCGCCGCAGGTAGACGCACCGCACGGAGTGCCTGAGGCAGCGATAGCCGAGGCCGCCGCCACACGCAACCACTCGTCTCTCTGCTGGCGTTAGGTAGGGCGGCTGCTCTACCTCGCCTTATTGCTTGGGCCGCCTCTGATCTGTGACGGTGCGGGTTGCAGGATGGCTGGCTACATGGAACTCCCAACGAAGGGCGGGTTTGACTTCGGCCTGTGCCGGAGGAACGCGTCGCTGGCGGATAAGAAGGGCCTCAAGATCCCCGGCTTCTTGAAGACCGGAACTACCATCGTCGGACTCGTCTTCAAGGTGCGGCCGATTTCCTCTTTCGTACTTAGGGTTCAGACAGTTTGACACTGATTTGAGGTCTCCTCATGTGCTGAATCGATGAGTGGGAGCCTTGATTGATTTGACAGGAGATGTTTATAGTGATATTACAGTTTTGTGATGTTAGGTTTGACAGTGTGTTTAGCCAGAGTGGTTAGTGATTTTGCGTTATTGTAATGTAATGTTAGGCTGCACATTTGTTGTAAGGGCTCTCTGGAAATCCCCTCTGGTGTATCTCCTGAATGTCGATTTTAATGATAAAAGGTTAGGTCCTGTTTGTGTATTGTTGTTTTAAAAAACCATTTCATTGGGGAACTGCACTATATCATGTCAGAGCTTGATAATACCATAGGACCTTGAAACCATAGTTTTTTTTTTTTGCATAAACCTTGACCTGTTTTTTCCCCATAAGCTACCTTTGGTTTTAGGGCTACTTGTAGTATTGATAGTAGTATTTTCGTCTTCTAAAGTTAGTTCTTTACCGTCTTCATTCATAGTCCATGTCCAGGTCTCTCGTTAATCCATTTAACTATTTCCATATGTACACGATACAAAACTAGAATTTGCTACAAGCTATAAAGTGCAATTGAAAGGCAGCCTACGAAATGGGTGTACGATAGTTAGAAGGGAGCACTGCTTGGTATAGAGAAAAGAGTTTTTTGGTAGAGCCTTCAAAACTGGAAAAAGTACAGTTGTAATTTTAGTAGTACTACTATGGACTAGGGTCTTGAAAACTACGTAAAAGTTGTTACATCCAAACATGTCCTACTTTGTCAAACAGAATTATCTTGTGAAACTATAGTATTTTGCTGCAACTTCCAAGTAAAAAATTGTATGGAAACAGTGCCTTACTGGTATCTGGTGTTGCTCTTTTGTATGCTTGGTTCTACAATCCTCTTAGGGCCTGTATGCAGCACTTATAAACACATGAATTTGCCCCTGATATAGCATTTAAACCTCAGCAAAGCCTGCATTGTGGTACCTGTCTTTAATATTGAAGTGATGACTAGAGTTTGTTATTTCAAGTTTGCAAGCCATTCTTTAACCTTTAAGTTTTATTTTCAAGATAATAGAGGCTTGCCAGTACAATTTTCTTACAAATACTTTTAAAATTAATTGTAAGGTCAATTTTCAATTGATCTTGATCTGCCTCACTTCAGATTGAATAGATCAACGATATTTTATCTCTAATCCTTTTAGAAGATACTTAGTGCGTATCATTGCTAGTGCTAATGAATTGCACACACTTCTTGTTTACATGTTTGAGCAGACATTCTTTTTTTGCACCTAAGGATAGTAGTTTTGACTAAATCATGTTTAACTACTAGGATGGGGTTGTTCTTGGGGCAGACACAAGGGCAACTGAGGGACCTATAGTTGCTGATAAGAACTGTGAGAAAATTCACTTCATGGCTCCAAACATCTATTGCTGCGGAGCAGGAACTGCTGCTGACACCGAGGCTGTTACAGGTAAAGTATGAAGACATCTTGATGCGCCTTCACTCTCTCATTTCTGTCATTGACCTTTTTTTCCTTCTATTTACGCCAGATATGGTCAACTCCCAGCTACAGCTTCACCGTTATGCAACTGGTCGTGAGTCAAGAGTTGTAACAGCTCTTACACTACTGAAGTCGCACCTATTCAAGTGAGCTCCCCCTTGTGCTCGTTCTAATGAATGCACAAATTACAACTTGCTGTCATTTGGACATCAGTTCATCATAACATTATTATGTTTTAGGTATCAAGGCCATGTGAGTGCTGCCCTGGTTCTTGGTGGAGTTGATTGTACAGGACCACATCTGCATACGGTGAGCAATTGAGTATAATTTTTTGCTGAACTGACTGGTTGGAAGTTTGGGTTAGTAATATTAACTATGGAATGCACAGGTTTATCCACACGGATCCACAGATACTCTACCTTTTGCCACGATGGGTTCTGGATCTCTTGCTGCAATGTCAGTATTCGAATCAAAGTACAGAGAAGGGCTTACGGTGAGTGTCTTTCCAGTTTACCAAGTTAAATTTATAATGTGTTGATATCTATTGTATATTTGCATCAACTAGTTTCTCTTTTATCTTCTAGAGGGAGGAGGGAATAGATCTTGTGGCCCAGGCAATCTCTGCTGGTGTCTTCAATGATTTGGGTAGCGGCAGCAACGTGGATGTCTGTGTGATAACCAAGGTATTCAAGTTCTTCAATAGCACTTTTATTGCTTAGCTTGTGGATTTGTGTTCCATACTCCCTTCTTTTACTATCATTATTCCCAATAAACAGAACACTGACAAATATCACAATGTGCTCTTTACTTATCGGGAAAATTATGTATTTACCATCACTTTGAAGGCCAATTGTGATTCTAACCCTGAATCTGCATTTTTGTGATTTTACCATCAGTTTTTTGAACTGAAGCTACCAATCACCATTAGTTTCAATCTCCCATGAGATGAAAGCAAAAATCAATTTAAAACAATGAAAAACGTGAGAGAGACTAAACTACATGGACTGTCATGGCAGTGAGTCATGAAACCCATGTCCGAAAGAAATATTTGTCCAAATTTAGCAAATTTTATCAGAACTTTAAAATTGTTACAAATCTGTTCAAATTTGTCAAATTTTCCTTTTAAAAACATTACACTTTGAATATATATTGTATGTGAGTTAACGTCAAAAGTTATGTTAAAATTACAAAAGGATGATTATTTTTTCTCGTGTAGTTAGTACTATCAAAGTGCTTCTAGCAGAATTATGGTAAAAACTTGTTTCAGTTCAAAAAAGCTATGGTAAAATCACAAAATTTCAGATTCAGGGGTAAAATCACAACTGCACATTAAAATGATGGTAGAAATGCAATTGCCCCTTACTTATCATAGGATGAGCTTAGAGAACTATTTTGCAGCACTAGATTTGTCGATTTTGATGACATTGATACATTGCACATTGTTGCCCTACACTCAGCATAAGCTGATTTCCTGGAAATAATTGCTCAAGTACTGCTATCTTGCACTCCCATTTGGAGTGTATGCCTGTTTAGACATATTAAAGAGCATGGGATACATATTAACTGGCAGAGCAGAATGCTGTGCTCTCTTTTCAAAAAAAAAAAAAAATCTCCTTTTCTTGTGTTAAGCTTTACTGACCAGCTCCTGTTAACATATCCAGGGTAAGACGGACTACTTAAGGAACCACCTGTTGCCGAATCCAAGAACTTATGTTAGTTCTAAGGGATACAGCTTCACCAAGGGACAGACTGGTAAGTTCTGGTTAATGGAAGTTATATAACAGAACAACATGCTTAAAGGTAAACTTATATATATTTCTCTTGTTTGCAGAGGTACTGTATACAAAGATCACACAGCTGAAGCCGAAGGTGGATGTGGCCGAGGGTGGTGATGCAATGGAAGAGTGATGAAATGTATACATTTGGACTAGCTCATGTTCAGAAATTTATGTTATTTTCGGAGGCTGGAACAAGAAGTGAACACATGTCCTGTCTTGTACGTGCTGGACTTAATCCAGACTTTTTATGCTAAAGATGTTTCTGATGTTGACACATTTTTCATGTGTTTTCTGTTTGGAAAAGCATTTCTCAACTGATGCTTTGATATTCTGACCTTAATTGGCTCATCGGTTGGTAGAACCCTTACGGAATGGGTACGTCGGCATGAACCCCGGCTAGAAGGCCTGATCTGTTGAGATTATTTTTGCTGTGGCTGCGGTTGGTTCCAGCTTCTAAACCTGTTTTTGGCAGTAGCAGATCAGGTGGGGCAATTACACTACTTAGAAGTGCTCTGCAACCACATTTGCATAGGAAAATACAGCGCTATTTTGTAAGTAGCCCTTTGCAAAAATTTGATGACAAAGAAAAAATAATGAACTTAGCAGAAAATCTACGGGCCGCCTGAGCCTACTCTTGAAAATCCAAGCGCTCTTTCGTAATTAACCTATTGGAAAAATTTGATGATAGACGCGCTTTTCAGCTTAGAAAGTGATTTACGGCCACATTTGCAAAAGAAGATACATGTTATTTTGCAATTAGCCTGTTGTAAAAATTTGATGATAGATGAAAGAAAAAAGAGCTGTCAAACATGGGCCACCTGAGCCTACTTGTGCAAAAATTTGATGATAGACGCGCTTTTCAGCTTAGGAAGTGATTTACGGCCACATTTGCAAAAGAAGATACATGTTATTTTGCAATTAGCCTATTGTAAAAATTTGATGATAGATGAAAGAAAAAAGAGCTGTCAAAACATGGGCCACCTGAGCCTACTTGTGCAGAATCCAAGCGAGGACCTATTGTAATTGGTATTGCAAAAATATGATGAAGAACCGAAAAAAAAGAGCTTGTCAGACAACCTGTGGGCCACCCCAGCAAGTGAAACTAGCTAGGAACGATCCTCTACAGCTTGAGATAAAGCACCAGGGCTTCATCTCTGCCGTTAATCACGCTCTGGCCCACAGGTCTTGTGTCATCAACCAAGCTTAAGTGCTTGCCTCCTTTTTGGTAAAGGATGAAGCGGTACGATCCTATAGAACAGATCCTGTTCAAGTAAGGTCGTGCCACCGCTTCGGCGGCTCCAACATATGAGGTGGTGACGGACATTGTTAACTACCGAGGTGGTACTATTGTTTCGTCTAGCGCTTGTTTGCCGTCCCGCGGTCTGCCATAGGCCAGCTGACGAAGAAGGGCGACTCTTTTGTTTCGGCCTTTTGGCCCAGCTACGCAGATGGGCCCAAACGTTGTGAACAAACTCCGTTAATCCGCATCAGATTGGCAGAATCCAAACAGAGCTCCACCGAAAAACTTTTGGGATAAACTCCGTTTCTTTATCTTACGGAGATCAGATGAGCAGAATCCAAACAGAGCTTCTCCGAAAACATACAGAAATTTCATAGTACAGTTTCAGTACATGGTGAGTCCCGGTGAACCCGCACAACGGACGCAGTGACTCGTAGCAATCGTTCAGTGCTGGTACTGCGTGTGAGCAGCTGCGATCAGGGCGGCGCCGAGCCCAGACCCGTCCTTGGTGAGCTTCACCGCCACCGACCTCGCCGCCTCCTCGCCGAGCATCTCCACCAGCGTGCTCTCCAGGCACTCCCTGAACGCCGTGTAGTGCTCGAACAGGCCGCCGTCGATGGCGACCACCGATCGCCGCTCGTCGCCGGGGACTCCCCGCCCGATCTTCCGGAGGATCCCGACGATCCCTGCCGCGGCCAGCCTGGCAGACCTCTTGGTGACGATGTCGCAGATCTCGACCACCATCTTCCTCGTCTCCAAGGACGTGTCCCGTATCTGCAAAGCGGATGCATCATGCCATTAGATGAAATGCATTTAACAGAAGAAACGCAGCTCAACTGAGCTCGTGGATGAGTCGTGTACCTTGAGGTTTTCTGCCAGTTTTTCAGCGACAACACTCAGATCAGGCGTCTCGTCATGGCGCATCGCGGAGATGTCAGGCGTCCTCAGAATGAAGCGGGTTTTGAGCTTGGTGTCGTTGACATTGCCGAAGAGTGTCGACTGCGACGCAATTTTAAGAAGCACTCTTCTGACAATGTCACCAAGGTACAATCCTGAGATCAGCTTCTCGAAGATCTGGAATCACACAAACTGTGTAAGTAACAGTTTTATTGATGACAAGAATGCAGTAACCGTGCGCATTTCTAGACAAACGTACCTGCTCTCCCGGGTTCAAGCTCTCCTCGTCCATCGCCTTGTCAAATTCTGTGACCGGGAGGCAGGATGAGTCGAAGTTACCCCATTCCGTGTTAATCACCTGAAGCGCAGAAACCGTGGTCAGAGTTTCCGCTGAATGCAGGCTAACCCTTCTCGATTTCAGTGAAAAGGTATCTAAATCAACTTACCATGTTTCCTGATTTGGGCAACTCGCCCTCCAATTTCGGTATGGCACTGGCTTCCTCAACATATGCAGCATTCGAGCCGGTGCCCAATATGACACCGATGACAACATCCTCGTCGTTGTACCTGCCCGCAGCCAATGTCCCAACGGTATCGTTGATCTGAAACATAGAAATTTTTTAAAGTCAACCGGTGGTCCTAACACAATGGCCAGAAAATGGTTAGATAAGAAACCAATTACTACTAACCAATGCAGCCACGCGCATCTCGACGCCTTGCTTCTTCATGGCCGTCTGCAGTTCAGCGACGACATCTTCTCCCACCTGAACATAATCCAGAAAAAATGCCTTGGTGTAAGAATTCTATTTTGTTCATTTAGCAAAAACAAAGAAGAAAAAAGGTGATTTGTTGCCACTTAGCACCAAACAGAATGAATGCCAAAGGAAAAGACTTACAGCATCATCGATGGAAAACGCCTTGGTCCACTTGATAAGAGTGCCGGATGCGATCGACGACTGCCTCACGGGGAACGAGAACGTGAACCCGAGCTCCCGCTCTTTGTCGTCGAACACACTGTTGTGCCCTTCCTCCGCGACGACCTTGGCCAGCGCGGAAGCAATGAAGCTGAAGAGCTCGGCGGCGTTGCCGGACATCAGGTGGGGAGGGATGGAGACCTCCTTGGACTCGCGCTTCGCCACGCGCTTCTCCTTCCCGGCCAGCTGCACGCGCAGGACTCGGAAGTTGGTTCCTCCCAGGTCCAACGCGTAGAAGAAGCCCTCCTCGTTTCTGAAATTCAAATGGTCGTGCGTAAGCAGATTGAGCTTAGAGCATACATAGGAAAAGTAAGCAGGTGATCAACAAAATTAAAAGCGTGACTTTTGGTACGGACGCATTCGTCAGGTTTGACTTTGGATTTAAGAGACTAGTTTTGTTTAACGGGCTGCACACAACTAGACCAACAAAATGCACTCAAAAAGTCAAAATGCAAAGAAGTAGAAAAATCATTGGATTGGTGGACTATTCTTTCGCTTGCACCAACGAGCAACAAGTTTTCAACTGTTGCCGAGATTAATCCCTAATTAATTGCACCTAATCTGTCTTTGATAGTTTCCGTATACTAGGCTACTAGCAGCAATAATTCTAAACCATGTCATTTATTTTTGACTGAATTCCTGGCTGATCTTTTCTGCCAATCGTTCAACAACTTGAACGTGGGCAACTTGCTGCCGCGCAACCAGAAAGATGCAGCCTCACATGCTCGCGTTCGTGTCCAGGTGCGCGGACATGTGCCGCCGCGCAGGCCGGACGCGTGCTGGCACGCCAACACGCGGGTGGACACGCAAGCACGGGACGAGAAGAATACGAACGTTCTCTGCTAACAATCCAGTTTCGAACAAAGCTGCCTGTGACTCGGCGCTTGCACATGTGGCAGTAAGAGCAGGCAAGCAGTCAAACCTACGCCGCTTTACCCCTGTCTGCCGCTACGTGTTGGCTCGATTGTGGCAGCCAAAGGTAAAATTTTTGGGAGGAAAAAAAGTAACGGAAGGCAAATTCGATCACAATTACTACAAACATGGTTTCCGTAGGAAGAATGAAAGAATGTCTAAGATTGTGCAACCGAAACGGATCGAGATTTGGCATTTGAGAAGCAATCGGAAGTCAAAGCACGGATTTTGCGCTCTATGTTCTTGTGCACTGATTGATAGATGAGTTGATCGAGCTGGTTACCCGGTGGGGAGGTTGTCGACGTAGGAGATGATCATCTTGATCTTGCTGCCGCCCTCCTCGCGCAGGCCGGCCCTCATCTCCTCCTCCATGGCCGCCGCCACCTCGTTCAGCCGCGCCGCCGGCGTCGCGCACGCCGCCCGCAGCTCCGCCACCGCGCGCTCCGCCATCGCCGCGTCCCCGGCCACCATGGTCCCCACAGACCCGAGCAGCAAGCAAGATTTTTGGGCTTTGGGCGCAAGAAACGGAGCCCGGCAAGAATGCAAGCGAGATCGATCGATCTCCGCGAGGAACCGAGTCCTGACGACGACGATCTATCTAATAAGCAAGCTTTGGTTTGGTTTGCGGTGAGCTGATTAAGAATCTTCCTGGCGATTTGCCGTGGAAAACAGATTGGTATGGTAGGATAGGATAGGAGGATCTAGACCGTATTTATAAGGGAGCGAAAGCTTGGAGAAGCGGCCGGGGATCGACGCGAGTACGAGACCGACGGCGCAACGAGTTTCCAACGTGGCGGAGTCGGACTCACCATAACACGGTCAATGGATAGTTAAATATTGATCGATTAATTTCGGTGGTTAATTATCCGCGCTGGATAAATGATTAATAACAACTAACCACCCGAAAATGGGATGATGCGGCGGCGAAGAAGAAAGAGGCCAGGCGTCGCCAAGAGTGCTGCTTTGACTTCCCATCCCCTGCCCACGGGAACCGCATGAACAACTGCTTGCCGTTGACCTTGACCACCCACAGCCGCGGATTATCTTCTCCTCCTCTCATGGTACTACCCAAAGCGCTCGGCGGGACAGTACAGCCACGATGCCGTGAAATTTGAAATTTCTCATGATATAATCGTGTTCCACGAGTGCGTGAGATTCGTGTGTTTCGCTAGGGAACCGTATACGGTGGACCACCTGTTCCTCGTCCAGAACTAATGAGGTTTTATTTAAAGCAGTAGTACGAGATACTGGTTTGATTTGTATTAGCCAAAAAAAAAAAAACGTTTAAACTCATAGGCTGTTTTTTTCGCGGGTGGCGGCGCCGGAGAACGGTAGTCGGTGCTTGACCTGGGCTCACCTGGTTTTCCCTGGCGTGGCTGACACCTCACTCTGACGTGGCGACGCGGCCCTCCGCGAACTGATCCGATCATGCCAGGCCGGTCCACTCAAAAGTTGACGCTAGCCCGCAGTCGACTGTCAAGCTCCGCAATTTCCTGGAGATCTTTCTTTTTTATATTTTGCATTCTGTATTCATATCCCAGCAATCTGTTCCGACTGTTCGGATGCTACTACAGCTACCTTACTTTGTATTATGGGATTGAGATTTGTCTGACTATTCGGTGCACAGTCTGTATGATCTGGTGCAACATTTTTTTAATCAAAATCTATCTTTTTAGCATGCTCTTGTCTATTGCACACAGTCACTCAAAACTGACACTGAACATTTCGAAATTCATCACCAACAAAGAAAATTAGTGACACATCCGCTTCGATATAGTGATGGGCATACAAAAATTATCCAAAAAAAAACTTCTCACCACTTCTCGGGTTTTGACACCTACCACTAAAAATAGGTTTTTCAGTGACATTCTCTTACATGGCTTAAGAGCTAACACTGAAGTTTTGTTTATACTATAAAGAATCATTATGTGAACCATCACTGAAAATCAATTTATTTTTCGTGAAAAGTCATATAAGCCTTTTTAGAACTACTTCAGTAATTAATCAATAGAAAGAAACAAGACATCTTGTGTTGCGTGGAGGTGTTTAGTGATTATTAGTACTATTGCAAACTGACACTGTTCACGTAGTTTGTATTGGTTAAAAAGAATACTAAGCACAAATACAATATGAATACTTTATGCAAAAAGAATACAATAGGAACATTATTTATATTTGACAATAAACAATGTTCCTATTGTAGTCTCTCTCTCTCTCTCATTTCTGGCGTATACGTCATGGTGGTTTGGTCGAGCGAAAATGTTGTGGTTGTTAAAACAATTATCGACAAAGACACATTGAACTAGAGACATATAGCCGACTGCTCTGGCTCTGCTCTCTTGAGTTTCCACGGAAGTTGCAGTAGCAGCCTCTAGTCGTCTCTTTTCTTAAAGACAAACAAAAGCCAAAGACGGTAAAGTAGTCATCTCCTTTTTTAAAAGACAAACTGATAATAAAGAAAGCAAAATGATGACGTGTAGTAAGCTACGATGTACAAGGATTCGTGCACCAATAATGCGAAACCAATTTATGCGGCCAAAGACAGAAAAAAAAAACTTCCTTCTATGGCTAATGTGACTGAAAGAGGAAGAAGGCACATGAGCAATCTGGATATGGGTCAATCGCTTTGTAACAATTATACGTACTACATGTTGTACGTAAAAAAGTCGAGCTTTTTTTTTCTAAATAACACCGAGTATTATAGTTATCCATATTCAACATTCATTCTCCAAATTTTGGTCGGGGCGCATGCGGCAACTCAAAGATGGAGTTTCCTTTTCTTTTTTTATTATTGTGTAAATGTGCGTGGGTTGGTAGGTCTGTGTATGACTGCTATTTTTTGACGAACTTTTTGTCGGGCTAAGATAGCCGTCTGCTCTACTTTATTTTGGCTGAACTTGTAATAGCAGTCTCTAGCGTCATCATTACTTTGACAACAAAACTGCAAAAATGCTCTCAGTTGCGGCTGCTAGCAAAGATGTTGCTGGAAGCAGGCTGGTTTCCCTTTCCTAGAACGGGCTGCAAGGCCAAAAATTGGCCAGTGTTTCCATGCTTATTGTTGCTACTCCTTCGTGCTCGGCCCGTAACGGATTTCCGTCCATTTCGACTCCGAGCTGCCGCACTACGGCACCAGCGGTGTGGCGTCCGCCGGAACTTGCATCGTCGAGACTGACGGCGCAGGGATGAACATCATGGACATACATCTCCACGCTGCACGCTCTTCAGGTCGCTGCTGCTTATTTTATTTTGGATTTCAGATTTCTATTTGTCACCGCACAATGAAATAACACTGAAGAATATTTTTCACATTTACACATGGTGTAGCCCACCGCCAAATTTGGACGACAAAATTGGTAGGCTAGCCCCAGCTTATGCATCTCCTTGTTTTGTTCAGAGCTATACATCTTTTCTTTTTTAAAATTCAGTAACCTGTCAACTATTGTTTGTCTTGGAATTGGGCTAATGCTGCACCAAGTAGATGTAGGCTACAGAACAGGGAAGACTGAATTTGTGCGAATCGACGGCAGTAACTCTAAGGACAAGTATAAAGATGTGGTCTTATAGTTCGCCTCATACATGACACGTAATTTAGAGACAGTCTGTTAGGCCTCTTGTACAATGAGTGGTTGTTTTAGTTGTCTTGTAGAAATTGATATTTCCTAAATTTGTGGACGAGAAAAGGAACATTTAGGGCAGGTATAACGCTACACGTCGGCAGTCTCATAGCCCGTCTCATGCGCTAGAATTTAGGAGTATAAGACAGCTTACACACCATTGTACAAGTTGTAGTTGTCATGCAACTCCAACCACCTCTTTGTCTCACCTCCCTCTCTCTCTTCCACATCATCAAAAATCCTATGGACATTGCATGAGACAGGATATGAGACTAGCCGACGTGTAGCGTTGTATCCGCCATAAATGACAGTGCTTGTTCCTGAAGCAACGCAACTTATCAGGTTGATATAATATAGCGTAAATTCCTTATTCACCATTGAAAATTTTATACTTGTTCCCTTATCTGTCATCGAAATTTTCCAACTCCCTTATTTGCCATTAGATTCAAATTTGAATTCCTTATTTGCCATTTTAGTAACTTTGGATGATAGAAATTTTTACTTCTATTGGTGTAATATTCGTACATATTAAATATTCCATAGTAGGTACATGACCGGGCCACTTTTTGCAAGCGTAAGAAGAGATCACATTAAGGATAAACGTTATTTTATATGGAATCAATCTTCTTGTATAATGATCTAGACTATTATATATTCAATTATATATATTTTTTATAAGAGGCTGATGACAAACAACAACAAAATCTGGCACTCTAGTAAAGATGAACATTTTATCTTCTTATTCATGTCAACATTTTATTGCTTCAACGAATGATTGTAGCTAATCACGTCATCATCCGAATGAACATCCACGATGTACTAGCAGTTTGCCCGTGCGTTGCTACGGGCTTCAATAAAAAAAATCACGAGTTGGAAGACGTTATAATACATAGTATTCATACAAAAATAAATACACAAAACATTTCAATGCATATTCTTAGACATATTATTAAACATTTTCTTCACATAACAATGAACAGCTACAACACATTATTCATAGGGATTTTTTTGTCTACCAAACACTAAAAAAATTGGATATTAGCTAGCATCGGAGAGACGTGACAAAATAGACTGTGTTTGATAATCATCGAGCAAAGGAATAATCGTAGGGCGTGGAGCGGAAGAAGCCTAAGCAGATTTTCACCTAAATTAAGAGGCAGTAAAGATAAATTAGAATTTATAGGGTAATGCTCATGGGTTGCTATGATAGATGAAAATTCGACGTCCACCTGAAAAATAGAGACATGGCACATAAATTAGCCTTTTCTGTTGAGGCATGAGGCTTTCTCCACCTGCCCTTTCTCGATACTCGACCACCAATGGAAAAATGCATCGACCTTTCCAAAACCGATGTAAACTTCCATTTTGTCAATAATGCAAACAATTGATCCGTAAAATATAATGTAGTATTTGTACTATACGGTGGACCGACCTTATATTTCATAAGATCACATGGATAGGAGGCGGCATAGCGTGGCAAATACATACCTCCGAGATGTCGAGGCGCTGCTCCCATGGCTTGAAGACTGACTTGACACTCCCAGTGCGCTGCAAAGATTGAGCACACCGTGTGAACAATTTTCAGAAAACCCAGATTCAGAAAGAACAAAATTATGAATACAAGTATGTCACCTACCTGCATCAATCACCAGATCAAATAGACAGGTTCCAGTTTTCACAATCACAATTTAGTATCTTTGTAGTGTGCTCTTCCTTAAATCAAGATCAAATTTCTCAGCACGTTAAAAGGTCCTGAAACCAAGATTCAGAGAAAAAGAAAATGAAGAGATTGAAAGGATCAAAACTTCATATCATTTTCCGATGATATTGGCTGCAACAGATCCCTTCTAGATATTGAAAGGATCAAAACTTCATATCATTTTTTAACCTGGAAATATATCCTTTCTTGCCTAACAGAAGGTGGATTTCTTTTTCTTTATCTCTAGGTCTTTTGTAAACGTATAGATTGTTTCCCTTCTAGTCAAGCACACATGACTCGAGAAATTTTCATATTCAGATATACAATGAAAAAACTTTCCTCGACCCAGGCACTGCCATGTATAATTACAAACTAAACTGTGCAACCACCTATATTCAACTAAGTAACTCTAGAACAGAAAATTTCTATTGCTAGAATGAACGACATGTTGCAGCAATTCCAAAATTTCGGGCTACAATCTAGAACCGCGTCCGCTCAGCGATCAGCGAGTCATTTCCTGGTTACTATCTTTCTATTGGATGAATAGATAAATGGGACATTCACGCTTCATTGTATCCATCATAAATGGAGTTAGCTTTGGGTACTAAAGACGAATGGAGCATAAACAAATAAAAATACTATACAATCTTCTCACCTCTGCAAATCGAGCCGTGACCGAGGCCTAGAGAGTCCGACCCGACAATAAAGGTCGGGCGAGCCGTGGGGACGGGCGTGAGACCGGGGACCGAGAGCGTCGGCAAGAGGGGGATGTGGGATTGAGTGGTGTCTTGTGAACGGGAAGAGGAGGGAGCGCAACGAACGGGTCGCCGGAATCCGCCTCGCGCGCCGGGTGCCGACCGCTACTGCGTTGCCGTCCGTGCGTGAGAGAGAGAGAGAGAGAGAGAGAGAGAGAGAGAGAGAGAGAAATAAACCGCCATGACGACGGGAAGGTGGCTTCGTAGTGCGGCGGCGTGCGTGCGTCCCGCACGAGGCGACCGACGGCGTTGCGTCTCGCTGCGGAGGCGACGTCATGTAGAAGCGGCGGCGTGCGTGTTTTGAAAATAGGCTGCGCTTGTGTTTTAGGGTTTAGCTCGTGTCGCGAAATACGTTGTGTGTGGGGCCGATTATCCGACAGGAGACATTTTTGCGGTGGGGAGCGCGATGGAGCGACGGGTTAGGCCGTCCGGGGCGGTGACGACGTCTTCGACCGGTGACGACGCCACGGAAAATATAGAATTGGTATAGATTGGTCGCGCCGGCGCTCGTCATCATCCGAATGAAGGCGGCGTGGACTGCGAGCCGGCGGCGGCTTGATGCGGAGCCGTGCGGAGGGCGACCGTGGTGCAGCGTCCGTGCGGAGCTCGCGTGATTAGCGGGATCGTGCGGGATGGGAGCCGTCCGGAGGCCCACCGTGGTGCAGCGTACATAAAAACTCGACCGGCGGGGATAGACCGCCCCGGCGGCAATTGCTAAGAAGAAGACCTTCTCGCGCCGGTCGAGAAATCCCCGAACCCTGTTTCCACCCTTACACATGGGCCGTAAGACCCTACGAGAAATAGGCCGGCAGCAGCCTACGCGCGCCGTAGCCCACGACCCGGGTTGGACCTTACATGTGCTTTGGAAATGGTAAACAGCGAGGGGGATTTTTGGTGCAAGACCAGGGGTCGAACCCACGACCTGGTGGGATGACCACGCATCCTTCACCACCGAGGTGTTGCCTCGTTTGCTGGTGCAGCATACATGCATAGCCATGCGTGATTAATTAGCAGGATCTGCGTGATTAGCAATTATGAGAGGGTAGAAAGGATTAGCAAATTCGGAAACAATATGGACAGTACGGGTGCAAGTTTGGAAACAATAGGCTGCAGTGCGGAAAGAGCAATTATGAGAGGGTAGAAACTTTGTGAAAAAACTAAAAATTGGAGGATAATCCCATTGTAATTTATATAGACATAGTAGCATAAACAATGATTAGACCCACAAATCATAGGGAAAATAAAAAAATGCTATTATAGTTAGATTGGATCAACGGTATAGATCAATAGGTATTAAAGAAGGTGGGTAAGAAAAGAAAAGGAAAATCAAAAATCATGTTTATTCTTTAATAGGTAGATGACTAGAGTTGTAGTTAAGGGATACATTTTCTAATACGATGGCAAATAAGGGAATTGAAAAAAAAATGGATGGCAAATAAGGGGACAATATAATTTTCAATGGCAAATAAGGAATTTTCCCTATATCGTATGTGCTTTATCTTTGATCATATTTTAATTTGCAAACAGTTGTGTAGTTATTCAATGGTCTTCGGTATCTGTTTGGTCATACAAATAATTTGCAAACAGGTGGAAGGGGATCGCAGATGTCGGATCGAAAATTGCGAGCGAGATGAAAACACTACTACCTCCGTTCCAAAATGTAAGCATTTGTTAACTTTTCGAATTATATTTGACCGTTTGTCTTATTAAAAAAATTTGTATAAAAATAAAAACAAATACATCATATTTAAAATATATCTAACAATAAATCAAAATATAAAAAATAAGCAACATTCTTGTAAATTTTTTAAATAAGACAAACAGTCAAACCCAGCTTTTAAAAAGTCAACAAATGCTTATATTTTGAAACGGATGTAGTACTAATTTTTCATTTCAAGTAGTAGAGATGTGATATGAAAACTATTGAGGGTGTACCTGTAAATGTAAAGTCGAACTGGATCTGATTTAAATTGATTATCAGTACAGGGGTTCTTTGATGAATTGTACCATGATGCGCGTGACCTTGCTGCATCACCTCCGTTCCAATCTGATCCGATGGCTGCTGTGCCTCTTGTAATAACACACGGATATATTCTCAGGCCAGGTAAGGGAAAATTTCTCGTTTAAAAAAAGGAGAGAGAAAATTTCTAGGTCCTCCTCTCTCGCTCGAGTCTCGACTCGTCCCCCCACCACAACATCAGCTCCTCCGCTAGGGTTTCACCAATGGCGGCGGCGACGACCTCCCGGCGCGGTCCCGGCGGCGGCCGCAACATGGACGACGAGAACCTCACCTTCGAGACCTCTCCGGGGGTCGAGGTCGTCAGCAGCTTCGACCAGATGGGCATCAAGGACGACCTCCTCCGCGGCATCTACGGGTACGGCTTCGAGAAGCCCTCCGCCATCCAGCAGCGCGCCGTCCTCCCCATCATCAATGGTCGCGACGTCATCGCCCAGGCCCAGTCCGGAACCGGCAAGACCTCCATGATCTCCCTCACAGTCTGCCAGATCGTCGACACCGCAGTCCGCGAGTAAGCAATTTCTTTTTCTTTCGCAACAACTAATTGATGTGGAAAGCACTATACTTTACTTTTTGTAAGCAGGCAAAGCACACACAATAAACATATATACAAATCATATTAGGGAAAATGCAAATACAATACCGGTATTATGCAATGAAATTAGCCCCAGATTAGATGAAGAAAGTAATACCTACTTGCTTCTTGAGGTCGTTTGTTCCTCCAATGTACTTCTCTGTTCTCTGTTTGCCACCATATTTCTTTTCCTTCCAAGCGAATAGACATGCGTTCTATGAAAAAAAATATTTTCATTAGCAGTGTTTCATTCATAAAGGCCTTAC